>JAMKQA010011254.1:0-25206 GCA_024699735.1 Posidonia australis
ATTTTTCAGTGAATTTTACTGCGTTTTAGTGTTTTATTAGGTCATGTGGGCTAGTGTGAACCTAATTAGGCTTGTGTGAGCTAGGGTTTTGGTGGTTGTGACCAAAGCATCAACCGGAGGAGCCTGCTGCCAAATGAGCTCAAAATTGGGGTGTCTACACATGCATAAGTGCATTCGCATCAAAGCCTGATAATGAAAACTAGAATAGCTAGCCTGTTTTAGAAGGGTCTATACCTCTTCAATTGACACTACCTAGACCTTCTAGCACGCGAGGGAGCCACCACCCAACCATGGTCAGGCGAATTGTCCAAACTCCCCTAGGGACTTACACCTCCAGAGGGAGATAAAATGTTAAGGGCGAGCATGAGTGTGAGCCAAATTGAAAAATAAATACATCCACAAGGGCACAAAAGAAAAAGGAGACAGAAGCTAGCCCAAATTGAGAGAGGCAAGTAGGTCAACCCTACCCCCATCACATACCTTGGGGAGGAGTTGAAGCAAGCATCCAAAAAATCCAAATGACCAAAGGGACTAGCCACCCCTCACATACAATTCTAACAGTTCCCTCCAAATTCGGATGCCCATTAGCCCCAAATATGGGTTAGAGTGAGCCTACAAGCCTAAGAGGGAGAAAAGAAATGAGTCAAAAGTTAAAAAAAATAGGTTAAGTCCCCAAGAGTTTGGCACGGAGCCTAACCTACTGAATTACCTATTCTGGAGAGCCACCAATAGCCTAGAAGTCTGGGTAGTGTCTTGTGAATCGAGGTCTTCCCCTCTTCTCATAACAGGCGTTATCAGCGTTCCAAAGTTTTGAGGGTGATATAATGTGACACTACCATTCCTGCATTCATTATCATTCATTCACTTTGCAAGGTCGTGCTAGGTTTTAAGCTAGGGGCATCTCAACTGCACTTTGGCAAAAACTCTAGCAGAGGTTGCTATACACCAGGGGCATGCCAACTGCCTTTATGGTGATAACCTCCCTTGTCAACCAGGGGCATGTCAGCTGCCTATTGGTTGACCTACTTCGGGATAGTATCTTCATTTAGGACACGCTGATCGGTCTGTTGTTCAAGCCCAAGAACGAGGACACCGGCAACCTTATCCCTCCAAGATCAAAACAGGATCTTTGGTAAATCTAGGAGAGATGAATCGCAAAGCATGATGGTTCATGGAGGAGTATTGGGCGGTCATAACCACAACTTCCGACCTCGATCTTGTTCTAGTAGAATTGGCAAGATCCTTTCCATGTCTTGTACAAAGCTTCAGAGTAATCATTCCAGCTGTGTAAATAGTATCATCGAACTGTACTGTAGTCCTCTTAGGGTTAAGTGGAACTGTTGATCCCTTCAATACTCAATGACAGCTCTGTTACCAAACAATCCCAGCCACCAAGGTTTGATGGCCTCTTCTATTTGAATTGACACTTGACTTGGTCTTGTTGGTGGCATAGATCTCTTCTCGAGGCTTGGCACCCGAGTTAAGCCGTTTAATAGCTTGTAGTTTGGATTGCTATGTACTGATGGTCATTGAATGGTTTCCACAACCTTGGATTACTCATCTATATTTTCAAAGCATTTATACAGTATTTTCTATCTGCATCAGATTGTATGGAGCAAAGCCCTTTGTCTATTTGAAAGCAAATATTTTGATGATGTTTCGCACGAGTTTTGTTTCTAGTTACGAAGTGGCCTGAGTCAAGGAAAAGCCGAGGCTTCCTTGATCGAGTATGGGCTTCCCCACGATGGTTGTGCTGGCACGTTGCTCAGATGTGCTCCAGATGTGCTCCAGATGTGGATAGGGAAATTGACAGACAGTGATCGTGACAAGCTACGAACTTGGGGTATCCCCTCAAAGTTCCTGGACATTGTGAATGTGGAGGTTTCCCGATATCTTTTGTGTGCAGCTGCTTGTTTCTGGAAGCCCGCTACCCATGTGTTCCGCTTCGGAAGAATCGAATTGACTCCCACTTTGGAAGAAGTCTGCCAGATCTGTTGCCTGCATAAGCTTATTGGGCCTACTGTGTTTATGTGACGAGATGGATACTCCTCAGTATTGAGTGAACTGACTGGCCTATCAACCGACGATTGTAGTCATCAACTCATTTGTACTGATGGGCCAACTCCAATGTTACAATTGGCATACTTTGACAAGGTGGTCAAGATGTGCACCTCCCTGGGTGATGAGCTATGGCTGAGAGGTTTTGTGGTCCGCTTCTTAGGCGAGCTAGTTTTCAGCCACGATCGGACCGTTGTGAACATTGAGGTTGCATAGATCGCTTAGGTAGTCGTAACCCGTCAAATGGACTTGGCTTTAGTTATCCTGGTAGAGACTTACTAGGCCCTAGACCAGTCATTACGCCGTTGTCGATATTTCTATGGTTGCGGAGCTTTTGTACAAGTGTGGTTGGCCGCTCATCTAGGTGTGGAGATCTTACGCCCTCAACGGTCAGCCTTCCAATCTTATTGTCAATGCGGTCATGCTCGCACCCTCACATCAGTTCACAAGGAGTATAAGCGGTTGGAGAGCTTGACAGAAGACTAGGTAACCTAGCACATCATTCCTTCGGCAACTCATAATTTTGAGGCTTTCTTCAATACTAATGATAGGCAGCTTGTCATCCTACCAGGGCTGACCGGTGGAGTTTAGTATCATCCAATTCAGGTGATGTGGCAATTCGGATACCAACAAGATTCCTTCGTTCAAGGGATAATGCCAGCTCTCCTTCAAGAGTACCCTTTGAGCACATATGCCATGACTAAGGAGCTATCACGCCTGTTAAATGGCTCCATTCTATCGGACAGCCTCATAGTCATAAAAGGGAAGGGTTGTTCAGCTAATTATGAAACCGAAATTGAAGAAACCTGGCCAATCTGTGGAGCACCTCCAAGCCATACACTATTTACCAAAGCTAGAGGCTCTGAGAGGTCTAGGGATGATGCAGATTCTTGATATCAGTGCCGTATTGTTTGTTGAACAGTATAATCACTGCATTGTATTTGATTACTAAAGTTGGGTCATTCCAACACTGGTACCAGTTCGATTGGATGCTGATGGTTGAATTGAAGATGGAATTGTCATGACTGTAACATGTGCTTGGCAGGTTCAAACTTTTGACTTCTTTTCCTATCGACATGGCACTAAGGTGTACCTAGAAAATAACCGAGAATGTTATTTCAATTTGGCACCAAGGAATGGACAAACAAAGGCGTCATAGGCTTCTGTACCAGGTAGGAGGGATCCCAGTATCCCATCCCAGGTTCGATCCAGACGGATGAATCTCGGTGCCACCCCTCGCCTTTGAATCACGACCCTTACAAGTGGATTCATGGCCAATATTCCATCTTCTTCTAGACTACCAGACGGAGTCAAGATTGTCCCATTCCAGATTCTATCCGGACGGACGAATCTCAGTGCCACCTTTCGCCTTTGAATCCAAACCCTAACCGGCAGAATTCAAGGTCTCCTTTTCCATCTTCTTCTAGACTACCGGACGGAGTTCAGATTGTCCCATCCCAGATTCTATCCGGATGGACGAATCTCGGTGCCACCCTTTGCCTTTGAATTCCGACCCTGACCGACAGATTCAAGGCCACCCATTTTCATCTTCTTCTAGACTACCAGCCGAAGTCTAGATTGTCCCATCCCATATTCTATCCAGATGGATGAATCTCGGTGCCACCCATTGCCTTTGAATTTCGATCCTGACCTGCAGATTCAAGGCCCCCCTTTTCCATCTTCTTCTAGACTACTGGACGGAGTTTAGATTGTCCCATCCTAGATTCTATCCAGATGGACGAATCTCGATACCACCCATAAGCCTTTGAATTTCGACCCTGACCGGTGGATTAAAGTCCCCCTTTTCCATCTTCTTCTAGACAACCAGACGGAGTCTAGATTATCCCATCCTAGATTTTATCCGGACGGATGAATGTTGGCGCCACCCATTGCCTTTTAATTCTGACCCTGACCGGTGGATTCAAGGCCTCACTTTTCCATCTTCTTCTAGACTACCAGACGGAGCATAGATTATCCGATCCCAGATTCTATCCGGATGGACGAATCTCGGTGCAACCCTTTGCCTTTGAATTCCGACCCCGACCAGTGGATTCAAGGCACTTTTCCACCTTCCTCTAAACTACCGGTTGGAGTCTAGATTGTCCCATCCCAAATTCAATCTGGATGGACGAATCTCGTTGCCACCCTTTTGGGTTTGAATTCCAACCCTGACTGGCGGAATCAAGGCTCCCCTTTTCCATCTTCTTCTTGACTACTGAACGGAGGTTAGATTGTCCCATCCTAGATTATATCAGGACGGACGAATCTCGGTGCCACCCTTTGCCTTTGAATTCTAACCCTAACTAGCGAATTGAAGGCCCCCCTTTTCAGTCTTCTTCTAGACTACCAGACAGAGTCTAGATTGACCCATGCCAGATTCTATCCGGATGGACGAATCTCAGTGCCACCCTTATGCCTTTGAATTACGACCCTGATTGGCGGATACAAGGCCCCCATTTCCATCTCCCTCTAGACTACCAGATGGAGTCTAGGGTTTTACATCCCAGATTTTATCCAGAGGGATGAATCTCGGTGCCACCCTTCGCCTTTGAATTCCGACCTAGACTGGCGGATTCAAGGCCCCCCTTTTCCATCTTCTTCAAGACTACCAGACGGAGTCTAGTTTGTCCCATCAAGATTCAATCCTAACGGACGAATCACGGTGCCACCCTTTGCCTTTCGATTCCGACCCTAACCGGTGGATTCAAGCCCCCCCATTTCCATCTTCTTCTAGACTACCGGACGGAGTCTAGATTGTCCCACCCCAGATTCTATACAGACGGACAAATCTAGGTGCCACCCTTTGCGTTTGAATTCCGACCTAACCGGCGGATTCAAGGCCTCACTTTTCCATCTTCTTCTGGACTACCGGATGGAGTCTAGACAGTCCCATCCCTAATTCTATCCGGACGAACGAATCTGGGTGCCACCCTTTGCCTTTGAATTCTGACCCTAATCGGCAGATTCAAGGCCCTTTTCCATCTTCCTCTAGACTACCAGACAGAGTATAGATTGTCCCATCCAAGATTCTATCTGGACAAACGAATCTCGGCGCCACCCTTTGCCTTTGAATTCCGACCTTGACCGGCGGATTCAAGGCCCCCTATTCCATCTTCTTCTGGACTACCGAACGGAGTCTAGATTGTCCCATCCCAGATTCTATCTGGACGGACGAATCTCGGTGCATCCTTTTACCTTTGAATTCTGACCCTGATCGGCAGATTCAAGGCACCCATTTCCATCTTCTTTTAGACTACTAGACGAAGTCTTGATTATCCCTTCCCAGACTCTATCCGGACAGACGAATCTCGGTGCCAACCTTTGCCTTTGGATTCCGACCTTGATCAGCAGATTCATGGCCCTTTTCCAATTTCCTCAAGACTACCGACCGGTGTCTAGATTGTCCCATCCCAGATTCTATCCAGACGGATGAATCTCGGTGCCACCCTTTCCTTTTAATTCCGACCCTGACCGGCGGATTCGAGGCCCACCTTTTCCATCTACTTCAAGACTACCGGACGGAGTCATGATAACCCCTTCCCTGATTCAATCCAGATGGACGAATCTCGGTGCCACCCTTCGCCTTTGAATTCCGACCCTGACCAGAAGATTCAAGGCCCACATTTCCATCTTCTTCAAGACTACCGGATGGTGTCTAGATTGTCCCATCCTAGATTCTATCCGGACGGACAAATCTCAGTGCCACCCATTGGGTTTGATTTTCGACCTTGATCGGCAGATTCAAGGCCCTTTTCCATCTTCATCTAGACTACCGGATGGAATCTAGATTGTCTCATCGCAAATTCTACCCGGACGGACAAATCTCGGTGCCCCTTTTTGCCTTTGAATTCTGACCATGACTGTTGGATTCATGTCCCCCATTTCCATCTCTTTCTAGATTGCCAGACGGAGTCTAGATTTGTCCCATCCCAGATTCTATTCGGACAAACGAATCTCGCTGCCACTGTTTGCCTTTGAATTCCGACCCTGACCGATAGATTCAAGGCCCCCTTTTCCATCTTTTTCTAGACTACCAGACGGAGTCTAGATTGTCCCATCTCTGAGTCTATTCGGACGGACTAAACTAGATGCCACCCTTTGCCTTTGAATTTCGACCTTGTTTGGCGGATTCGAGGCCTTCTTCCATCATCCTCTAGACTACCGGACGAAGTCTAGATTGTCCCATCCAAGAATCCATCCGGACGGACGAATATCGGTGCCACCCTTAGCCTTTGAATTCCGTCCCTGTTCTGCGGATTCAAGGCCCCCTATTCCATCTTCTTCTGGACTACTGGATAGAGTCTAGATTGTCCCATCACAGATTCAATCCGAACGGACGAATCTCGGTGACACCCTTTGCCTTTAAATTACGACCCTGACCGGCGGATTCAAGGCCCCCTTTTCCATCTTCTTTTAGACTACTAGACGAAGTCTAGATTGTCCCATCTCAGATTCTATCCGGACGGACGAATCTCGGTGCCACACTGTGCCTTTGAAATCCGACCCTGATCAGCAGATTCAAGGCGATTTTCCATCTTCCTCTAGACTATTGGTCGGAGTCTAGATTGTCTCCTCCCTGATTCTATTCGGAAGGACGAATCTCGGTGCCACCCTTTGCCTTTGAATTCCGACCCTGACCGGCAGATTCGAGGCCCCCCTTTTCCATCTACTTCTAGACTACTGGACGGAGTCAAGATTGCCCCGTCCTTGATTCTAACCGGACGGACGAATCTCGATGCCACCCTTTGCCTTTCAAGTTCGACCCTGACTAGAGGATTCAAGGCCCCCTTTTCCATCTTCTTCTAGACTACCGAACGGAGTCTAGGTTGTTACATCCCAGATTCTATCCAGAGGGACCAATCTCAGTGCCACCCTTCACCTTTGAATTCCGACCCAGATAAGCAGATTCAAGGCCCCCCTTTTCCATATTCTTCTAGACTACTGGACGGAGTCTAGATTGTCACATCCAGATTCAATCCTAACGGATGAATCTCAGTGCCACCCTTTGCCTTTCAATTTCGACCCTGACCGGCGAATTCAAGGCCCCCCTTTTTCCATCTTCGTTTAGACTAACAGATGGAGTCTAGATTGTCCCACCCTAGATTCTATACGGACGAACGAATCTCGGTGCCACCCTTTGCGTTTGAATTCCAACCTGACCGGCGGATTCAAGGCCTCACTTTTCCATATTCTTCTAGACTACCGGACGGAGTTTAGATTGTCCCATCCCTGATTCTATCCAGATGGATGAATCTGGGTGGCACCCTTTGCCTTTCAATTCCGACCCTGATCCGCGGATTCAAGGCCCTTTTCCATCTTCCTCTAGACTACCAGACGGAGTATAGATTGTCCCATCCAAGATTCTATCTTGACAAACGAATCTCGGTGCCACCCTTTGCCTTTGATTACTGACCTTGACCGGCAGATTCAAGTCCCTCTATTCCATCTTCTTCTGGACTACCAGACGGAGTCTAGATTGTCCCATCCCAGATTCTTTCCTGACGGACGAATCTCGGTGCCACCCTTTGCCTTTGAATTGCGACCCTGACCGGCAGATTCAAGGCCCCCATTTCCATCTTCTATTAGACTACTAGACGAAGTCTAGATTGTCCCTTCCCAGACTCTATCTGGACGAACAAATCTCTTTGCCACCCTTTGCCTTTGAATTCTGACCCTGATCGGCGGATTCAAGGCCCTTTTCCAACTTCCTCAAGACTACTGACCGGTGTCTAGATTGCCCCATCCCAAATTCTATCCGGACAGATGAATCTCAGTGCCTCCCTTTGCCTTTGAATTCCGACCCTGACCGGTAGATTCGAGGCCCCCCTTTTCCATCTTCTTCTAGACTATCGGACAGAGTCAAAATAGCCCCATCCCTGATTCTATCCAGATGGACGAATCTCGATGCCACCCTTCGCCTTTGAATTCTGACCCTGACCAGAGGATTCAAGGCCCACATTTCCATCTTCTTCAAGACTACGGGATGGTGTCTAGATTGTCTCATCCCAGATTCTATCTGGATGAACAAATCTTGGTGCCACCCTTTGGGTTTGATTTTCGAACCTGATCGGTCGATTCAAGGCCCTTTTCCATCTTCATCTAGATTAACGGATGGAATCTAGATTGTCTCATCCCAGATTCTATCTGGACAGAAAAATCTCGGTGCCACCCTTTGCCTTTGAATTCTGACCCTGACTGTTGGATTCAAGTCACCTTTCCCATCTCCTTCTAGATTGCTGGACGGAGTCTAGATTTTTCCATCCCAGATTCTATTCGGACGGATGAATCTCGGTGCCACCGTTTGCCTTTCAATTCTGACCCTGACCGATGGATTCAAGGCCCCCTTTTCCATCTTTTTCTAGACTACCAGACGGAGTCTAGATTGTCCCATCCCTGATTCTATCCGGACGGACGAATCTCGGTGCCACCCTTTGCCTTTGAATTCCGACCCTGTCCGGTGGATTTTAGGCCCTCTTCCATCATCCTCTAGACTACCGGACGAAGTCTAGATTGTCCCATCCCAGATTCTATCCAGACGGACGAATCTCGGTGCCACCCTTTGCCTTTGAATTCCATCCCTAATTGGCGGATTCAAGGCGCTTTTCCATCTTCCTCTAGACTAACGGATGGAGTATAGATTATCCCATCCCAGATTCAATCCAGACGGATGAATCTCGGTGCCACCCTTTGCCTTTGAATTTTGACCTTGACCGACAGATTCAAGGCCCCCTATTCCATCATCTTCTGGACTACCGGACGGAGTCCAGATTGTCCCATCCCAGATTAAATCTAGACGGACGAATCTCGGAGACACCCTTTGCCTTTAAATTCCGTCCCTGACCGGTGGATTCGAGGCCCACTTTTCCATCTTCTTTTAGACTACTAAACAGAGTCTTGATTGTCCCATCTCATATTCAATCCGGACAAATGAATCTCGATGCCACACTTTGCTTTTGAATTTTGACCCTGATCGGCAGATTCAATGCCATTTTCCATCATCCTCTAAACTACCGGCCGGAGTCTAGATTGTCACCTCCCTAAATTTATCCGGACGGACGAATCTCGGTGCCACCCTTTGCCTTTGAATTCTGACCCGGACATGCGAATTCAAGGCCCTCCTTTTCCATCTACTTTTAGACTACTAGATGGAGTCAAGATTGCCCCATCCCTGATTCTATCCGGACAGAAGAATCTCGATGCCACCCTTTGCCTTTGAATTCCGACTCTGACTAAAGGATTCAAGGCCCCCTTTTCCATCATCTTCTAGACTACCGGATGGAGTCTAGATTGTCCCATCTGAGATTCTATCCGGACGGACAAATCTTGGTGCCACCCTTTGCCTTTGATTTCCGACCCTGTTCGACGGATTTGAGGCCCTTCTCCATCATCCTTTAGACTATTGGACGGAGTCTAGATTGTCTCCTCCTTGATTCTATCCAGACGAACGAATCGCGTTGCCACCCTTTGCCTTTGAATTCCGACCTTGACCGGCGGATTCGAGGCCCCCCTTTTCCATTTACTTCTAGACTACCGGATGGTGTCAAGATTGCCCCATTCCTGATTCTATCCGGACAGACGAATTTAGGTGCCACCCCTTGCCTTTGAATTCCGACCCTGACCGGTGGATTCAAGGCCCCCTTATTCCATCTTCTTCTAAACTACCGAACGGAGTCAAGATTGTCCCAACCCAGAATCTATCCAAGTAGACGAATCTCGATGCCACCCTTTGCCATTGAATTTCGACCCTTACAGGCGGATTCAAGGCCTTACTTTTGATATTCTTTTGGACTACAGGACGGAGTCCAGATTGTCCCATCCCAGATTCTATCTGGACGGATGAATCTCGGTGCCACCCTTCGCCTTTGAATTTCGACCCTGACCGGCGGATCCAAGGCCCCCTTTCCATCTACTTCTAGACTACCAGACGGAGTCTAGATTGGCCCATCCCAGATTCTATCTGGATTAACGAATCTCAGTACCACCCTTTGCCTTTGAATTCCGACCTTGATCGACGGATTCAAGGACCTTTTCCATCTTCCTTTAAACTGTCGGATGGAGTCTAGATTGTCCCATCCCAAACTCTATCTGAAAGACGAATCTCGGTGCCACCCTTTGCCTTTGAATTCCGACCCTGACCGGTGGATTCAAGGCCCCCTTCTCTATCTACTTCTAGACTACCGGATGGAGACTTCATTGTCCCATCCCAAATTCTATCCTGACAGACGAATCTCGGTGCCACCCTTTGCCCATAAATTACAACCCTGATCAGCGAATTCAAGGCCCTTTTCTGCCTTCCCCTATACTACTGGACGGAGTCCAAATTGTCCCATCCCAGATTCTATCAAGACGGACAAATCACGATGCCACACTTTGCCTTTGAATTCCGACCCTTATCGGTGGATTCAAGCCCCCCCATTTCCATTTTCTTCTCGACTACCGGACGGAGTCTAGAATGTTCCATCCCAGATTCTATCCAAATGGACAAATCTTGGTGCCACCCTTCGCCTTTGAATTCCGACCCTAACCGGCAGATTCAAGACCCCATTTTCCATCTTCTTCAAGACTACCGACAGAGTCTAGATTTTCCCATCCTAGATAATATTCGGAGGGACGAATCTCGGTGCCACCCTTTGCCTTTGAATTCCGACCCCGATCGGCAGATTCAAGTCCCTTTTCCATCTTCCTCTAGACTACCGAATGGAGTCTTGATTGTCCCATCCCAGATTCTATCTAGGTGGACAAATCTCGGTGCCACCTTATGCCTTTGAATTCCAAACCTGACTGGCGGATTCAAGGCCCCCCTTTTCCATCTTCTTCGAGAATAACGGACGGAGTCTAGATTGTCGCATCCCAGATTCTATCTGGATGGACGAATCTTGGAGCCACATTTAGCCTTTGAATTCTAACTATGATCGGCAGATTCAAGGCCCCCTTTTCCTTCTTCTTCTAGACTACCAGACGGAGTCAAGATTGTCCCATCCTAGATTATATCTGGAAGGTTGAATCTCGGTGCCTCCCTTTGCCTTTGAATTCCGACCCCAACCGACGGATTCAAGGCCCCCTTTCCCTTCTTCTTCTTGACTACCAAATGGAGTCTAGATTGTCCCATCCCAGTTTCTATCTGGACGGACGAATCATGGTGCCACCCTTTGCCTATGAATTCCGACCCTGATTGGTGGATTCAAGGCCATTTTTTCCATCTTCTTCTAGATAACAGGTTGGATTCTAGATTGTCTCATCCTAGATTCAATTTGGATGAACGAATCTCGGTGCCACCCTTTGCCATTGAATTCTGACCCTGACAGGTGGTCTCAAGGCCTCACTTTTCCATCTTCCTTTATACTACCGGACGGAGTCTAGATTGTCCCATCCCAGATTCTATCCAGACGGACGAATCTCGGTGCCACCCTTTGCCTTTGAATTTCGACCCTGACCGACGGATTCAAGCCCTTTTCCATCTTCCTCTAGACTATCGGACGGAGTCTAGATTGTCCCATCCTAGATTCTATCCTGTCGGAAGAATCTCGGTGCCACCCATTGCCTTTGAATTCCGACCGTGACTGGCGGATTCAAGGCCTTCCTTTTCCATCTTCTTTTAGACTACCAGACGGAGTCTAGATTGTCCCATCCCATATTCCCCTCGGACGGATGAATCTCGGTGCCACCTGTTGCCATTGAATTCCAACCTTGACCGGCGGATTCAAGTCCTCACTTTTCCATCCTCTTCTGGACTACCGGACGGAGTCCAGATTGTCCAATCCCAGATTCAATCCAGACGGACGAATCTCGGAGCCACCCTTTGCCTTTGAATTTTTTCCTTGACCGGCAGATTCAAGGCCCTTCTTTTCCATCTCCGTCTAGACTACCGGATGGAGTCTGGATTGTCCCATCCTAGATTCTATCACCCTTTGAGATTGAATTCTGACCCTGACCAGTGGATTCAAGGCCCCCTTTTCCATCTTCTTCTAGGCTATTAGACGGAGACTAGATTGTCCCATCCTAGATTCTATCGGGACGAACGAATCTCAGTACCACCCTTTGCCTTTGTAATACGACCCTGATCGGCGGATTCAAGGCCCTTTTCCATCTTCCTCTAGACTACCGGATGGAGTCTAGATTGTCCCATCCTAGATTCTATTGGACGAACGAATCTCGGTGCCACCCATTGCCTTTGAATTCCGACCCTGTCCGGTGGATTCAAGGCCTCACTTTACCATCTTCTTTTGGACTACTGGACGGTGTCTAGATTGTGCCATCCCAGATTCTATCTAGGTGAACGAATCTCGGTGCCAGCCTTTGCCTTTGAATTCCGACCCTGATCGGCGGATTCAAGGACCTTTTCCGTCTTCCCCAATACTACCAGACGAAGTCCAGATTGTCACATCCCAGATTCTCTCCTGACGGACGAATCTAGTGCCACGCTTTGCCTTTGAATTCCGACCCTGACCGGCGGGTTCAAGGCCCCCCATTTCCATCTTCTTCTAAACTACCGGATGGAGTCTAGTTTGTCCCATCCCAGATTCTATCTAGATGGACGCATCTCAGTACCACCCTTTGCCTTTGAATTTTGACCCTGACCGGTGGATTGAAGGCCCCCATTTCCATCTTCGTCTTGACTACTTGACGGAGTCTAGATTGTCCCTTCCCTGTTTTGATCAAGGTGGACGAATCTCAGTGCCACCTTTTGCCTTTGAATTCCAACCCTGACCGGTAGATTCAAGGCCCCCTTTTCCATCTTCTTTTAGACTACTGGAAGGAGTCTAGATTGTCCCATCCTAGACTCAATCAGGACGGACGAATCACGGAGCCACCCTTTGGCTTTGAATTCTGACCATGACCGGTGGATTCAAGGCCTCACTTTTCCATCATCTTCTACACTACTTGACGGAGTCTAGGTTGTCCATTCCCATATTCTATCCGAACGAATGAATATTTGTGCCACCCTTTGCCTTTGAATTCTGACCATGACCGACGGATTCTGGACACATTCCATCTTCCTTAAGACTATCGGACGGAGTCTCGATTGTCCCATCCCAGATTCTATCCGGACGGACGAATCTCGGTGCACCCTTTTGCCTTTGAATTCCGACCCTGACCGGTGGATTCGAGGCCCCCCTTTTCCAACTACTTCTAGACTGCCGAACGGAGTGAAGATTGCTCCATCCCAGATTCTATCTGGAAGGACGAATCTCGATGCCACATCTTGCCTTTGAATTCCGACCCTGACCGGTGAATTCAAGGCCCCCCTATTCTATCTTCTTCTAGACTACTGGACGAAGTCTAGATTGTCCCAACCCAGATTCTATCCGAACAGACGAATCTCGATGCCACCCTTTGACATTGAATTCCGACCCTTACAGGCGGATTCAAGGCCTCACTTTTCCATATTCCTCTGGACTACAAGACGGAGTCTAGATTGTGCCATCCCAGATTCTATCCAAACAGATGAATCTCGGTGCCACCCTTCACCTTTGAATTCCGACCCTGACCGCGGATCCAAGGCCCCTTTTCCATCATCTTCTAGACTACCAGACGGAGTCTAGATTGGCCCATCCCAGATTCTATCCAGATAAACGAATCTTAGTACCACCCTTTGCCTTTGAATTCCGACCCTGACTGGTGGATTCAAGGCCCCCCTTTTCCATCTTATTCTACACTACTGGACGGAGTCTAGGTTGTCCCATCCCAGATTCTATCTGGACGGACGAATCTCGGTGCCACCATTTGCTTTCAAATTTCGACCCAAACTGGCGGAATCAAGGCCCTTTTCCATCATCCTTTAGACTACGAGACGGAGTCTAGATTGTCCCATCCTAGATTCTATCCAGATGGATGAATCTCGGTGCCACCCATTGCCTTTGAATTCTGACCTTGATCTGCGGACTCAAGAATCTTTTCCATCTTCCTCTAGACTAGCGGATGGAGTCTAGATTGTCCCATCCCAGATTCTATCCGGACAAATGAATCTCGGTGCCACCCTTTGCCTTTGAATTTTGACCCTGACAGGTCGATTCGAGGTCCTTTTCCATCTCCTTCTATACTACAGGACGGAGTCTTGATTGTCCCATCCCAGATTCTATCCGGACGGACGAATCACGTCGCCACCCTTTTCCCATTCAATTCCGACCCTGATCGGTGGATTCACGGCCCCCCTTTTCAATCTTCTTCTAGACTACTAGACGGAGTCTAGATTTTCCCATCCCAGATTCTATCCGGATGGACGAATCTCAGTGTCACCCTTTGCCATTGAATTCTGACCCTCACTGGGGGATTCAAGGCCCCCATTTTCCATCTTCTTCTAAACTACCGGACAGAGTCTACATTGTCCCATCCCAGATTCTATCCAAACAGACGAATCTCGGTGCCAGCCTTCGCCTTTGAATTCCGACCCAGACTGGCGGATTCAAAGCCCCCCTTTTCCATCTTCTTCTAGACTACCAAACGGAGTCTAGATTGTCCAATCCCAGATTCTATCAAGACGGACGATTCTCGGAGCCACCTTTAGCCAATGAATTCTGACCATGATTGGCAGATTCAAGGCCCCCTTTTCCATCTTCTTCTAGACTACCAGACGGAGTCTAGATTGTCCCATCCCAGATTCTATCAAGACAGACGAATCTCGGGCCACCCTTTGCCTTGGAATTCAGACCCTGACCAGCAGATTCAAGGCCCCCTTTTCCAACTTCTTCTAGAGTACCAAACAAAGTCTAGATTGTCCCATCCCGAATTCTATCAGGATAGACGAATCACGTTGCCACCCTTTTGCCTTTGAATTTCGACCCTGACAGGCGGATTAACGGCCCCCCTTTTCCATCTTCTTCTAGACTACCAGACGGAGTCTAGATTTTCCCATCCCAGATTCAATCCGGATGAACAAATCTCGGTGCCACTCTTTGCCTATGAATTCTGACCCTGACAGGCTGATTCAAGGCCCCCATTTTCCATCTTCTTCTAAACTACCGGACGGAGTCTACATTGTCCCATCCCAGATTCTAACCAAACGGACGAATCTCGGTGCCACCCTTCGCCTTTGAATTCTAACCCTGACTGGCAGATTCAAGGCCTCCTTTTTCCATCTTCTTCTAGACTACCAGACATAGTCTAGATTGTCCCATCCCAGATTCTATCTTGACGGACGAATCTCGATGCCACCCTTTTCCTTTGAATTCAGACCCTGACCGGTGGATTCAAGGCCCCCTTTTCCATCTTCTTCTAGAGTACCAGACGGAGTCTAGATTGTCCCATCCCGAATTTTATCCGGACGGACGAATCTCGGTGCCTCTCTTTACCTTTGAATTTCGACCCTGACCAGCGGATTCATGGCCTTCTTTCCATCTTCTTCATGACTATCGGACGAAGTCAAGATTGTCCCATCCCAGTTTCTAACAGGATGGACGAATCTCGGTGCCACCCTTCGCCTTTGAATTCCAAACCAAACCGGTGGATCCAAGGCACCCCTTTTCCATCTTCTTCTAGACTACTGAATGGAGTCCAGATTGTCCCATCCCAGAATCTATCCGGACAGACGATTCTCGGAACCACCCTTTGCCTTTGAATTCTGACGCAGACTGATGGATTCAAGGCCTCCCTTTTCCATCTTCTTCTAGACTAGCGGACGGAGTCTAGATAGTCCCGTCCTAGATTCTATCCGGATGGACGAATCTCGGTGCCACCCTTTACCTTTGAATTCTTACCCTGACCGGTGGATTTAAGGCTCTTTTCCATCTTCCTCTATACTACCGGACGATGTCTAGATTGTCCCATCCTTGATTCTATCCAGATGGAGAAATCACGTTGCCACCCTTTCGCCTTTGAATTCTGACCCTGACCGGCTGATTCACGGCCACCCTTTCCATCTTCTTCTAGACTACCAGTCGAAGTCTAGATTGTCTCATCCCAGATTCTATCCGGACGGACGAATCTCGGTGCCACCATTTGCCTTTGAATTCCATCCCTGGTCGGCGGATTCAAGGCCCCCATTTTCCATCTTCCTCTAAACTACCGGACGGAGTCTTGATTGTGTCATCCCAAATTCTAGCCAAACGGACGAATCTCAGTGCCACCCTTCGCCTTTGAATTCTGACCCCGACTGGCGGATTCAAGGCACCCATTTCCGTCTTTTTCATCACTACTGAACGGAGTCTAGATTGTCCCATCCCATAATCTATCTGGACGGACGAATCACGGTGCCACGCTTTGGCTTTGAATTACAACCCTGACCAGCGGATTCAAGTCCCCCCATTTCCAACATCTTCTGGACTACCGGACGGTGTCTTGAATGACCCATCCCAGATTTTATCTAGATGGACGAATCTCGGTGCCACCCTTCACCTTTGAATTCCGACCCTGACCGGTGGATTCACGGCCACCCTTTTCCAACTTCTTCTAGACTACCTGACGAAGTCTAGATTATCTCATCCCAGATTCTATCCGGACAGACGAATATCGGTGCCATCATTTGCCTCTGAATTCCATCCCTGACCAGTGGATTCAAGGCCCCCATTTTCCATCTTATTCTAAACTACCGGACGGAGTCATGATTGTCCCATCCCAGATTCTATCCAAACGGACGAATCTCGGTGCCACCCTTCGCCTTTGAATTCCGACCCCGACTGGCGGATTCAAGGCACCCTTTTCCATCTTTTTCTACACTACTGAACGGTGTCTAGATTGTCCCATCCCATAATCTATACGGACGGACGAATCACGGTGCCACGCTTTGGCTTTGAATTACAACCCTGACCAGCGGATTCACGTGCCCCCATATCCAATATCTCTTGGACTACCGGACGGAGTCTTGAATGTCTCATCCCAGATTTTATCTGGATGGACGAATCTCGGTGCCACCCTTCACCTTTGAATTCCGACCCTGACCGGCAAACTCAAGGCCCACTTTTCCATCTTCTTCTAGACTACCGAATGGAGTCTAGATTGTCCCATCCCAAATTCAATGCAGACGAACGAATCTCGGTGCCACCCTTTGCCTTTGAATTCCGACCCTAACCGGACGGATTCAAGGCCCCTCTTTTCCATCTTCTTCTAGACTACCGGGCAGAGTCTAGATTGTCCCATCCCAGATTCTATCCGGACGGATGAATCTCAGTGCCACCCATTGCCTTTGAATTCCAACCCTGATCTGCGGATTCAAGATTCGTTTCCATCTTCCTCTAAACTAGCAGACGGAGTCTGGATTGTCCCATCCAAAATTCTATCTAGACGGACGAATCTCGGTGCCACCCTTTGCCTTTGAATTCTAACCCTGATCGGCGGATTCAACGCCTTTTTCTATCTTCCTCTATACTACCAGACGGAGTCTAGATTGTCCCATCCCAGATTCTATCCTGACGGACGAATCACGTTGCCACCCTTTTGCCTTTGAATTCCGACCCTGACTGGAGGATTCACGGCCCCCCTTTTCCATCTTCTTCTAGACTACCAGACGGAGTCTAGATTGTCCCATCCTAGATTCTATCGAGACGGACAAGTCTCAGTGCCACCCTATGCCTTTGAATTCCGATCCTCACCGGTGGATACAAGGCCCCCATTTTCCATCTTCTTCTAAACTACCGGACTGAGTCTTGATTGTCCCATCCCAGATTCTATCCAAACTGACGAATCTCGGTGCCTCCCTTCCACACTGAATTCCGACCCTGACAGGCGAATTCAAGGCACCCTCTTCCATCTTCTTCTAGACTACCTAACGGAGTCTAGATTATGCCATCCCAGAATCTATCCAGATGGACGAATCTCGGAGCCACCCATCGCCTTTGAATTCTGACCCTGACCGGTGGATTCAAGGTCCCCCGTTTCCATCTTCTTTTAGACTACCGGTCGGAGTCTAGATTGTCACATCCTAGATTCTATTGGAACGGGCGAATCTCGCTGCCAACCTTTGCCTTTGAATTCGGACCCAGACAGGCAGATTCAAGGCACCCCTTTTCCATCTCAAACTAGACTACCAGACAGAGTCTAGATTGTCCCATCCCAGATTCTATCCAGACAGATGAATCTCGGTGACACTCTTTGCCTTTGAATTCCAACCCTAACTGGCGGATTCAAAGCCTGTTTCCATCATCCTCTAGACTACCAGACGGAGTTTGGTTTGTCCCATCATAGATTCTATCTGGAAGTGCGAATCTCGATGCCACCCTTTGCATTTGAATTCTGACCATGACCGACGGATTCATGGCCCTCTTCCATCTTCCTCTATACTACCGGACAGAGTCTAGATTGTCCCATCCCAGATTCAATCCAGACGAACGAATCACATTGCCACCCTTTTGCCTTTGAAATCCAACCGTGACCGGTGTATTCAAGGCCCCCCTTTTCCATCTTCTTCTAGACTACCGGACGGAGTCTAGATTGTCCCATACCAGATTCTATCCGAACGGACGAATCACGGTGCCACCCTTTGCCTTTGAATTCCAACCCTGACCGGCAGATTCAAGGCCCCCATTTTCCATCTTCTTCTAAACTACCGGATGGAGTCTAGATTGTCCCATCCCAGATTCTATCCAAACGGACGAATCTCGGTGCCACCCTTCAACTTTGAATTCCGACCCTGACAAGTGGATTCAAGGCCCCCCTTTTCCATCATCTTCTAGTCTACCGAACAGAGTCTAGATTGTCCCATCCCAAATTCTATCAAGACGGATGAATCTCAAAGCCACCTTTAGCCAATGAATTCCGACCATGATTGGCAGATTCAAGGCCCCCTTTTCCATCTTCTTTGAGACTACCGGACGGAGTCTAGATTGTCCCTTCCCAGATTCAATCTAGACGGACGAATCTTGGTGCCACCCATTTTCTTTGAATTCAAACCCAGACTGGAAGATTCAATGCCCCCTTTTCCATCTTCTTCTAGACTACCGGACGGAGTCTATATTGTCCCATCACGAATTCTATCTGGACGGACGAATCTCCGTGCCTCCGTTAACCTTCGAATTCCGACACTGACTAGTGGATTCATGGCCATCTTTTCCTTTTTCTTCTTGACTACCGAACGGAGTCTAGATTATCCCATCCCAGTTCGATCGGGACGGACAAACCTCGGTTCCACCTTTTGCCTTTGAATTCCGAACCTAACCGGCGGATTCAAGGCTCTCCTTTTCCATCTTCTTCTAGACTACCAGACGGCATCTAGATTGTCCAATCCTAGATTCCATCCGGACGGACGAATCTCTATGCCACCCATTGCCTTTGAATTCCGACCATGATCTGCAGATTCAAGATTTGTTTCCTTCTAAATCTAGACAAGCAGACGGAGTCTAGATTGTCCCATCCCAGATTCTACCTGGACGGACGAATCTCGGTGCCACCCTTTGCATTTGAATTCTGACCATGACCGATGGATTCATGGCCCTTTTCCATCTTCCTCTATACTATCGGACGGAGTCTAGATTGTCCCATCCCAGATTCTATCGGGACGAACGAATCACGTTGCCACCCTTTTGCCTTTGAATTCAGAGCCTGACGGGCAAATTCACAGCCCCCCTTTTCCATCTTCTTCTAGACTACCGGACGAAGTCTACAATGTCCCATCCGAGATTCTATCTGGATGGCCGAATCTCGGTGCCACCCTTTGCCTTTGAATTCTGACCCTGACTGGCGGATTCAAGGCCCCCATTTTCCATCTTCTTCTAAACTACCGGACGGAGTCTATATTGTCCCATCCTAGATTCTATCCAAACGGACGAATCTCGGTCCACCCTTCGCCTTTGTTTTCCGACCTTGACTGGCGGATTCAAGGCCTCCTTTTTCCATCTTCTCTTAAACTACCGGACGGAGTTTACATTGTCCCATCCCAGATTCTAACCAAATGGACGAATCTCGGTGCCAGCCTTCGCCTTTGAATTCCGACCCTGATTGGCGGATTCAAGGCCCCCCTTTTCCATCTTCTTTTAGACTACCGAACGGAGTCTAGATTGTCCAATCCCAGATTCAATCAAGACAAACGAATCTCAGAGTGACCTTTAGCCAATGAATTCCGACCATGATTGGAAGTTTCAAGGCCCCCATTTCCATCTTCTTCTAGACTACCGGACGGAGTCTACAATGTCCCATCCGAGATTCTATCCGGATGGACGAATATCAGTGCCACCCTTTGCTTTTGAATTCCGATCGTGACCGGTGGATTCAAGGCTCCCCTTTTCCATCTTCTTCTAGACTACCAGACGAAGTCTAGATTGTCCCATCCCAGATTCTATCTAGACGGACGAATCACGGTGCCACCCTTTGCCTTTGAATTCATACCCTGACTGGCGGATTCAAGGCCCCCTTTTCCAACTTCTTCTAGTGTACCAGATAGAGTCTAGATTGTCCCATCCCGAATTCTATCAGGACAGACGAATCATGTTGCCACTCTTTGCCTTTGAATTTCGACCCTGACCGGCGGATTCACGGCCCCCCATTTCCATATTCTTCTAGACTACCAGACAGTGTCTAGACTTTCCCATCCCAGATTCTATTCGAATAAACGAATCTCGGTGCCACTCTTTGCCTTTGAATTCCGACCCTGACAGGTGGATTCAAGGCCCCCATTTTCCATCTTCTTCTAAACTACCGAACAAAGCTTACATTGTCCCATCCCAGATTCTATCCAAACGGACGAATCTCGGTGCCACCCTTCGCCTTTGAATTCTGAACCTAACTGGAGGATTCAAGGCCCCCTTTTTCCATCTTCTTCTAGACTACCGAACAGAGTCTAGATTGTCCCATCCCAGATTCTATCAAGACAGATGAATCTCGGAGCCAACTTTAGCCAATGAATTCCTACCATGATTGGCAGATTCAAGGCCCCCTTTTCCATCTTCTTCTAGACTGCCGGACGGAGTCTAGATTGTCCCTTCCCAGATTCTATCAGGACGGACAAATCTCGGTGCCACCCTTTTCCTTTGAATTCAGACCCTAACCGGCGGATTCAAGGCCCCCTTTTCCATCTTCTTCTAGAGTACCAGACGTAGTCTAGATTGTCCCATCCCGAATTCTATCTGGATGGACGAATCTTGGTGCCTCTCTTCACCTTTGAATTCCGACCTTGACCAGCGGATTCATGGCCTTCTTTTCCATCTTCTTCTTGACTATCGGACAGAGTCTAGATTGTCCCATCCCATTTTCTATCAGGACGGACGAATCTCGGTGCCACCCTTTGCCTTTGAATTCCGAACCTAACTGGTGGATTCAAGGCACCCCTTTTCCATCTTCTTCTTACTGAACGGAGTCTAGATTTTCCATCCTAGAATCTATCCAAACAGATGAATCTCGGAGCCACCCTTTGCCTTTGAATTCTGACCCAGACCGATGGATTCAAGGCCTCCCTTTTCCATCTTCTTCTAGACTAGTGGACGGAGTCTAGATAGTCCTATCGTAGATTCTATCCGGATGGACGAATCTCGGTGCCACCCTTTACCTTTGAATTCTGACCCTGACCGATGGATTTAAGGCCCTTTTCCATCTTCCTCTATACTACCGGACGACGTCTAGATTGTCCCATCCTTGATTCTATCCAGATGGACAAATCACGTTGCCTCACTTTTGCCTTTGAATTCCGACCCTGACCGGCTGATTCACGGCCACCCTTTTCCATCGTCTTCTAGACTACCAGACAATGTCTAGATTGTCTCATCCCAGATTCTATCCGGATGGACGAATCTTGGTGCCACCATTTGCCTTTGAATTCCATCCCTAACTGGCGGATTCAAGGCCCCCATTTTCCATCTTCTTCTAAACAATCAGACAGAGTCTTGATTGTCCCATCCCAGATTCTATCCAAACGGACGAATCTCGGTGCCACCCTTCGTCTTTGAATTCCGACCCCGATTGGAGGATTCAAGGCACCCTTTTTCGTCTTTTTCTACACTACTGAATGGAGTCTAGATTGTACCATCCTATAATCTATCCGGATGGACGAATCACGGTGCCGCGCTTTGCCTTTGAATTACAACCCTGACCAGCGGATTCAAGGCCCCCCAATTCCAACATCTTCTGGACTACCGGATGGAGTCTAGAATGTCCCATCACAGATTTTATCCGGATGGACGAATCTCGGTGCCACCCTTCACCTTTGAATTCCGACCCTGACCGGCAGACTCATGGCCCCCTTTTCCATCTTCTTTTAGACTACCGAATGGAGTCTAGATTGTCCCATCCCAGATTCAATGCGGACGGATGAATCTCGGTGCCACCCTTTGCCATTGAATTCCGACCCTAACCGGATGGATTCAAGGCCACTCTTTTCCATCATATTCTTGACTACCAGACGAAGTCTAGATTGTCCCATCCCAGACTCTATCCGGACGGATGAATCTCGGTGCCACCCATTGCCTTTGATTTCGACCCTAATCTGCGGATTCAAGATTCGTTTCCATCTTCCTCTAGACTAGCAGACGGAGTCTAGATTGTCCCATCCCAAATTCTATCTAGACGGACAAATCTCGGTGCCACCCTTTGCCTTTGAATTCTAACCCTGACTGGCGGATTCAAGGCCCTTTTCCATCTTCCTTTATACTACTGGACGGAGTCTAGATTGTCCCATCCTTGATTTGATCCAGATGGACGAATCACGTTGCCACCCTTTTGCCTATGAATTCCGACCCAGACTAGAGGATTCACGGCCCCCCCTTTCCATCTTCTTCTAGACTACCGGACGGAGTCTAGATTGTCCCATCCTAGATTCTATCCAGATAGACAAGTCTCAGTGCCACCCTATGCCTTTGAATTCCGACCCTGACCGGTGGATTCAAGGCCCCCATTTTCCATATTCTTCTAAACTATCGGACGGAGTCTTGATTGTCCCATCCCAGATTCTATCCAAACAGACGAATCTCGGTGCCTCACTTCCACATTGAATTCCCCTGACCGGCGGATTCAAGGCACCCTCTTCCATCTTCTTCTAGACTACCTAACAGAGTCTAGATTGTGCCATCCCAGAATCTATCCAGATGGACGAATCTTGGAGCCACCCATCGCCTTTGAATTCTGACCCTAACCAGCGGATTCAAGGCCCCCGTTTCCATCTTCTTCTAGACTACCGGTCGGAGTCTAGATTGTCACATCCTAGATTCTATCCGAACGGGCGCATCTCGGTGCCAACCTTTGCCTTTGAATTTGGACCCAGACAGGCGGATTCAAGGCCCCCCTTTTCCATCTCCAACTAGACTACCGGACAAAGTCTAGATTGTCCCATCCCAGATTCTATCCGGACGGACGAATCTTGGTGCCACTCTTTGCCTTCGAATTCCGACCCTAACTGGCGGCTTCAAAGCCCGTTTCCATCATCCTCTAGACTACCAGACGGAGTCTAGTTTGTCCCTTCATAGATTCTATCAGGAAGGACGAATCTTGGTGCCACCCTTTGCATTTGAGTTCAGACCATGACCGACGTATTCGTGGCCCGTTTCCATCTTCCTCTATACTACCAGACGGAGTCTAGATTGTCCCATCCTAGATTCAATCTGGACGAATGAATCACGTTGCCACCCTTTTGCCATTGAATTCGGACCGTGACCGATGGATTCACTCCCCCCCTTTTCCATCTTCTTCTAGACTATCGAACGGAGTCTAGATTGTCCCATCCCAGATTCTATCCGGAAGGGCGAATCACGGTGCCACCCTTTGCCTTTGAATTCCAACCCTGACTGGTGGATTCAAGGCCCCCATTTTCCATCTTCTTCTAAACTACCGGACGGAGTCTAGATTGTCCCATCCCAGATTCTATCCAAATGGAAAAATCTCGGTGCCACCCATCAACTTTGAATTCCGACCCTGACTAGCGGATTCAAGGCCCCCCTTTTCCATCATCTTCAAGACTACCGAACAGAGTCTAGATTGTCCCATCCCAAATTCTATCAAGACGGACGAATCTCAAAGCCACCTTTAGCCAATGAATTCCGACCATGATTGGCAGATTCAAGGCCCCCTTTTCCATCTTCTTTGAGACTACCGAACGGAGTCAAGATTGTCCCTTCCCAGATTCAATCTGGACGGACGAATCTTGGTGCCACCTATTTTCTTTGAATTCAAACCCTGACAGGCAGATTCAATGCCCCCTTTTCCATGTTCTTCTAGAGTACTAGACGTAGTCTAGATTGTCCCATCCCAAATTCTATCTGGATGGACGAATCTCGGTGCCTCTCTTCACCTTTGAATTCCGACCCTGACCAGCGGATTCATGGCCTTCTTTCCATCTTCTTCTTGACTATCAGACAGAGTCTAGATTGTCCCATCCCAAATTCTATCAAGACGGACGATTCTCAAAGCCACCTTTAGCCAATGAATTCCGACTATGATTGGCAAATTCAAGGCCCCCTTTTCCATCTTCTTCTAGACAACCGGATGGAGTCTAGATTGTCCCTTCCTAGATTCTATCTGGACGGACGAATCTCAGTGCCACACATTGCCTTTGAATTCAGACCCTGACCGGCGGATTCAATGCCCCCTTTTCCATCTTCTTCTAGACTACCGGACGGAGTCTATATTGTCCCATCATGAATTCTATCTAGACGGACGAATCTCTGTGCCTCCATTCACCGTTGAATTCCGACGCTGACCAGCAGATTCATGGCCATCTTTTCCATCTTCTTCTTGACTACCGGACGGAGTCTAGATTATCCCATCCCAGTTTTTATCGGGACGGACGAACCTCGGTGCCACACTTTGCCTTTGAATTCTGAACCAAACTGGCAGATTCTAGGCCCCGTTTTTCCATCTTCTTCTAGACTACCAGACGGCATCTAGATTGTCCAATCCCAAATTCTATCAGGACGGATGAATCTCAGTGCCACCCATTGCCTTTGAATTCCGACCATGATCTGCAGATTCAAGATTCGTTTCCTTCTAACTCTAGACAAGTGGACGGAGTCTAGATTGTCCCATCCCAAATTCTACCAGGACGGACGAATCTCGATGCCACCCTTTGCATTTGAATTCTACCATGACCGACGGATTCATGGCCCTTTTCCATCTTCCTCTATATTATCGGATGGAGTCTAGATTGTCCCATCCTAGATTCTATCCGGACGAACAAATCACGTTGCCACCCTTTTGCCTTTGAATTCCGACCCTGACCGGTAAATTCACGGCCCCCCTTTTCCATCTTCTTCTAGAATATCGGACGGAGTCTAGATTGTCCCATCCCAGATTCTATCCAGA
>JAMKQA010011255.1:0-13397 GCA_024699735.1 Posidonia australis
AATTGGGAATATTAAAGAATCAAACATATAACGAAAGAATTTTGGCTCAATAAACTAAAACTGTTTGCAACTTAAGTAGCATTCTCTGATGTGCTCCAGGTATCATGGCCTTACTGATTAAATTTACCAATGGCACATCTTCCTTCAACAGTCTTTAGACCATCTGTTGGAACATAGGATTAGTATGCAAATTGATTTTCTATGAAATTGGGAATATTAAAGAATCAAACATATAACGAAAGAATTTTGGCTCAATAAACTAAAACTGTTTGCAACTTAAGTAGCATTCTCTGATGTGCTCCAGGTATCATGGCCTTACTGATTAAATTTACCAATGGCACATCTTCCTTCAACAGTCTTTAGACCATCTGTTGGAACATAGGATTAGTATGCAAATTGATTTTCTATGAAATTGGGAATATTAAAGAATCAAACATATAACGAAAGAATTTTGGCTCAATAAACTAAAACTGTTTGCAACTTAAGTAGCATTCTCTGATGTGCTCCAGGTATCATGGCCTTACTGATTAAATTTACCAATGGCACATCTTCCTTCAACAGTCTTTAGACCATCTGTTGGAACATAGGATTAGTATGCAAATTGATTTTCTATGAAATTGGGAATATTAAAGAATCAAACATATAACGAAAGAATTTTGGCTCAATAAACTAAAACTGTTTGCAACTTAAGTAGCATTCTCTGATGTGCTCCACGGAACACAACTGTATGCTACTAGCACATCTAATAAGCAATACTTCTATACTCTTTAAATGCAATCTGCGGTATTACAATGTAAGACGTCATGTTACAAGATCCACGTAATGCTCATCACATGTCATGACCCAAACATGACGTAGGCAAAAGCTAAACTCACAAATTACATTAGTATTATAATCAATACTAATATCTCAACACCTTAGCTACAACTATATCACATATTCACTTAACTAAGGCATAAGATCTTACACAAACTAAAAGTAAGAATAAGCTACAAAACTTATGTGCTAAAGTACTACATCACTTCCTGAGGAAAGTGTGAAAGGACTTTACAGTGACTCCTAACTACATGCAACTATCCATTGTGGCACATGCATATGACGATCGGCCTTCCATCCACGTTCATATCTCCAAAACAGCAATCCCATACGGAGCACATATATATATTTTTTCAAAATGGAACTACATATATATGTAGCTGGCACTACATAGACCAACTCTTACAAAATCTATTTCCCATTATCCGAAAACAAATAAACACTCCAATAACCATTGATCCTTCCAAGATCATTAAGTTCTTTTTTGAAACTCAAAAGTAAAAATAATTCAAAGCTTGCCTTGGCATCAAATAAATGGAGAATTGGCAACCATTTACTTAAAACATCTCTTATACTCCCATATGCTTTTGTTAGTTAAGAAAAAGAACCTTCTCATAACGAAATTCAGCAAAACAAAAATCAGAATTTTATCAAAAACCTGTTTAAAGATGCTAAATAATTAAGAAACAAATTGTATAAAGGTTTCGAAAATAGACTTAACCCTTATATTATAAAAAGTTGCAACCACATGAGCTACGTATGCACACACACACATGTTCACCCAATAGCATACATAATTAAAATACAAACATTCACCCTAATCATTTCTACCCAAAAGGCCATGGATTTAATTAAGTTATTAATGTTTATTACATTACTAACCCAATACCATAAACGGAAAGTGTTGAAAACAACACTTTTCCTTTCCTTCCTTCGTTGGAATTTTCCAAACTAATCCTTCTTGAAGCCAAAAGAAAACCCTAGGCTTCCTCACTTTGAAAAGAACAAAAAAGAGCGTTGGAAGAGAAGAAATAAACGAAGTATAATCAGAATTAAAAGCACAAGTTATGTATATATATAGGATAGGATGTGCATAGGATTTACATAAAAGTCCAGAAATTCGTGCAACCTTCCAATGCTTGTCCACCATAGGATTTGCAAGAAAAATTCTCCACACCTTTCTTACACTTATACATTCATTATTCTTTATTACATTTTCATTATGAAACATTTTCAAAATAACCCTCTTATTATAAAGTAATCAATTAATTTACCCATAATTTGATAATATTACATATAAGTACATATCCATGCACAATATCCTAACTAATGACTCCTATTTAATAAAAAAGGCAATATGTCACATCACATGTACTAGAATAAAGAGAAGCATTAATGGCAGTATGGAAAGCAATCTTAGTGTTTAATCACACATGTGACTATGACGTCAGGAGTAAAGTATGATCAAACATAATGTTGAGAAAAAAAAGGACAAGATCAAATATACATACTGTATGTGATGTTTGAAAAAATACGTGATCAAGCAAGATTTAATTAAATAATATATAAGATACGCATAATCTTACAACGTTGAATTAACAGAAAAATAAGTTTGATTAAATTAACATCACATTCGATATGAATCAAATATAAGGCCATTGTTAAAAATAAGGAGATCAAGTTAATTAATTGAGTTCAGTATAAAAATTCATGATAATGTCATATTATCACACATAAAATCAAATAGTGTACAATCAAGAACACAGTAATCTAATGTCTAGAAAAGTAAAATTTATACAATTGGTGGTCATTTATTGAGTTTAATGTCAAATATAATGATTAAGTCTACTCCAATTTTATTCTCTTTTTCAATAGGTAGGCCAATCATGGCTGTTGAAAGACACTGAGAATGTGATATTAGCATCATGAGGGGGGGTATGTCTGTATGGAGAAGGATAAGTTGGGCCATAATGTGATCAATAGGACTAAGGGTGCACATGGTTTTGTTGGGACTGATGAACCGAACTGAACTGTTTTACGGTTCATCGGTTAGGTTAGGTTCATAAGTTTCAAAACCGACGGGAACAGTTTGTAGGTTTGATTCTTTGTTCACGGTGTGGTTCAATTGAACCGAATTGAAGCGATGCAGACACACACACACACTGTCTACGTTGATAGAATTTGGTCATATATTAATATTGATATAAATATATTAATATACTAAGTGTGATCAATTGTAGGTTGTGATCCTGGGACCTGTGGGTATCAAATAAATATTACATAATATTGCAAAGGAATAATATAACACTGCAACTTAGACAGGAATAATAACATTGATAGAAATTAGACAAGATTAATTCAAGCAAATGGAACTCATAAATCTTCAAATATATATCATATGAGAAAGTCTTACAGATATCACTACTTAAGTTCTTTCAAGGCTTGCTTGCAATTCTCAACTCACACTTACAACTTTCAACTCACTCATACAACTCTCAACTCACACTTACAATTCACAACTCACACCTACAATTATAGAATATGGAGAGGAGCCTTTCTTCATTAATGGACAAATATGGCACAATGAAGATGCTTTTACTAGAGCGATCGTACCTTTCATAGTGAGAATCTCCCTTTTCTTTTATGTGGCAATCTCCTTTTAATCTTGTCAACCTTCTTTAAGTCATCTTCAAAAGATAACGAATATTTCTTCAAGTTTTACATCTTTTCATCCTTTGTCAGCATTCCTTTAAATCATCTTCATAAGATAACGAATATTTCTTCAAACTTTACGTCTTTTCATCCTTTTATATGTGTTAGAGGAAAACAAAGAGAGATAAGTCTTATTGATCAACTCTAAGTAAATATATATAATGATAATGGTATCCATATAGAGTAAACGAATATCCATATAACCACTAAAGAATAACTCATCTAATAACTCTAACATTCCTTCTCAAGTTGGAGCATACAAATTAACTATGCCCAGCATGTTACAAAAAGATTTGAAAAGACCGACAGCTACAGCTTTGGTAAACACATCTACAAACTGAGTAGAGAAAGTAGTAAAGAGAATAATGATCAAGCCATCCGTAACTGCATTTCGTACAAAATGACAATCTACCTCAATGTATTTGATTCTTTCATGAAACACTGAGTTATTTACAATATAAATGGTTACTTGGTTATCACAGAACATAGACATAATCTTTTTGGGAGGAAAGCCAACCTCAGTCAAGAAAGATCTAATCCACATCATTTCACATGCCATTTAGGCCATAACTCTTTACTTCGCTTCAGCACTTAAATGAAAGACAACATTCTAGTTCTTGCTTTGCCATCAGATTACCTCCTACAAATATACAATACCTAGAAGTTGATTTTCTATCACCTCAATTACCTGCATATCTAGAGTCAGAATAGCCAAAAACATCTAAATGACCATGGCAACTGTATCGAAGATCTTGACCAAAAGCATTCTTCAAGTAGAACAATATTTGTAGAGATACTTTCCAATGTACCTCCCTACGTTGGTGCATGACCAACTGCAAAAGTAACATCTGATTGTGTCACTGTAAAGTATATCAGTTTCCCAACCAGGAGTCTGTATCGCCCTGCATCCTCAAGAATCTCAGAAGATGTGTCCCATAAATCCAGGCTAGAATCAACTGAGAAACTGAATGGTTTGCATCCAAACATACCCATCTCCTTTAGCAGGTCAAGCACATATTTTCCTTGAGATAAGAACACTCCATCTTTAACATGAGCAATCTCTATTCCCAAGAAGTACCTAGGTCTTCCTAGGTCTTTTGACATAAAATGTTTCTTAAGGAATACTCTTCTTTCATCAATCCCCACTCTATCACTACCAGTAACTAGAATGTCATCCATATAGACAGTTAAAATAACACAACTTATAGATCTCTACCTAATAAATACTAAGTGATCAGAGTTGCATCTCCAAAAGCCAAATTGTGTTACAATTGTACTGAATTTGTTGAACTATGCACACGAACTCTGCTTGAAGTCATATATTGCTTTATTTAACCTACATATACGTGTCTCCCCCTAAACAATATGCCCAAGAGGTTGCTCCATAAAGGCTTCCTCAAATAAATCACCATATCGAAATGCATTTTTAACATCCAGCTGATACATGGGTTACTTCTGATTGACTGCCACAGAAAGCAATATACGGATAGAATTGAGGCAGGCTACAAGAAAAAAAGTCTCAAAATAGTCTAACTCCATGTGTTTGTGTGAAACCACGTGCTATAAAACAAGTTTTGTAACGATCAACTGTGCCATTGGAGTTATATTTAATAGTAAAGACCAAACGACAGTTAACAATTTCAGTATCAACAGATTGTGTGACAAGATCCCAGGTCTTACCAGACCGTAAAGCAAACATTTATTCATCCATGACCGCTTTCCATTCAAGTATTTGTAACACCTCCTGATACATCCTGGGTACAGAAACAGATGACAAAGACAAAACAAAAGTCCGATATATAGGATGTAAATGATCATAGGCAACAAAGTTAGAGATGAAATGTGCAGTACCACGAGTACCTTTTCAAAGGACAATCGGAAGATCAAGGTCAGAAGCAGAGGCAGGAGAAGAAGTGGGAGTAAAAGAAACTGGACCTGCATCAGTGGAAGTAGACTGGTTGAAGCCTTGAGCTAATGACGATGGTTGCTGTCGTGGTCGTCAAATATAAACCTGTAAAGGAGCAGCAATAGAAGGTGCAGATACAGACAGAGAAACAGACTTTGTAATAGGGACATCCAATGGTAGAGGAAGTGAAGAGGGAACTACAGAAGAAAAAAAAGAAGTGTCTTCAAAGAATGTGACATCTACAGAAATAAGGTATTTGAATCACTGGATCATAGCAGTGATACCCTTTTTGTGACATCTAGGTCTGATTATCCATTTTAATTATAAACCATATAATTAACGGTTGTATTGCTTAAATGATTTATTAATAGATAATCTGTTGTTTTTGGATGTGTGAGCTGACGGTTGGCTTTCTGTGCACCTGTTTGTGATTTGGGACCAATGTCGAGTTCAGTTTGAGGATGCACAGTCGTTTCAGTTTGCGTGCCTGTCTTTTCCTCATTTTCTCTCCTTCTTTATCTCATTCTCCCTTTTTTCTCTCTCACAAGCCATACCCTTCCACCCTTTTTCCGTCTTCTTCTCCCTCTTCTTCCACACCCGTGCCACCAGCGACGGAGGCCCGTGCCTCCCTGTCCCTTCCGACGAGATGGATGGCCAGCGCCAAGCGAGTGGTGGCGGAGTTAAAGAGAGGGAGGCAAGAGCGGGCAGAAGGAGAGCGTGGCGAGAAAGGAACGGAAGAGGAGAGAGAGTAGGGGCGCACGACCTGGGAGGAGGAGGGTTTGTGTGTGAGTGCTTCTACCAGGGGCCGAGGTTCACCGGAGCTTCTCCGAGGCGACATTGGGGTGAGATGAACTCGTCGGAGTCGCGTAGGCCGACGGAGAGGTACGCGATCCTTCCCTTCTCTCGTTATTGCTTCCTTGGAAGATAATGATGTAAAATGCATGAAAATTGTGGGAAAATCATGAAATGAATGGTAATGTGTTATATAGCATGAGAATATAGATATCATGCGGTTAGGATTGATTTTTTATGGGGGAAATGAAATTTTGGGGTTAAAGGCTATAATAGCCGTTCTTGAGCCCCTTCCCCTTATGATTTTCGTATAAATTGTGTGGTGGATGGAATCATGAATGGTTTGAAGGGTTTTGAAGTAGACTCAAGAGTTTACGCCCTATGATTTTATGGAAATTTTTGATGTGTGTTTGGGGGGGTCCGATCGGGACTTGGGACGAATTCTGCCGCCTGAAACAAGGGTGTGTTTTGTCTGCGGGGAATTCGGTATGCCGGATTTATTGGATATGCCGAAATCCTAGCAGATTTAGCCAGATACCTAATATCGGTAGACTGAAAATACCCGATCGACCGATTCAAGGATTTTCGGTATACCAAAAATATTCGGTATACCGAACCAGGGATCTTCGGTATACCGATCTGGAGATTCGATCTACCGTTTTGTATGCATAAATTGTGAATTTAAATGAAGAATAAATGATTTTAATGGTATGTTGAGTATGTGTTAATGATGTTTCCCCCGTGTAATGACATGGAAGAATGTGGAACCCAAATAAATAGATTTGGACGTGATTTTGGGTTTTAATCCCATAAATGAATGAAAATGATGATTTTGTGTGGTTTTGGGCATGAGACCCAATTTATGATTTTTAAGCATGATTTTCATAGCTTGAGTTGGGACCCCAGTGGAGAGTCAGGTGTTGCAAGGAAATAGAGTCCTGCAACGAAAAGAATGAAATGGAAAATGGTTTGAAAAGAAAGTTGAAAGAGTTTTGAAATGGAGCATTAATAATGTAGTTGTCGAGCTTGAGACGGTGTAGGCTGAGCCTGGGTCGTTGTACCTAGTTGTTCGAGTCACCGAGCTTGTGATAGTGTAGGCTAAGCCTAGGTTTTTGAGCCTAGTTGCTCGGATCACCGACGATGTAAGCTGACCCTAAGTCATTGGACCTAATTGTTCGGGTCACCGATGAAGCGTCAGACAGAGACGTATCCCCGTGCACATATGAGAAATGAATTGAAGCCGGTTGGCCAGGGAAATGACATCCCGTACGAGGAATTTCCTACAGCAGTACAGGAAGGTAGGGGAAGGATGTCCTCACCTACTGCTTGTGCGTTTGGTTACCCCTGATCAAGATAACAACAGTAAAGAAAATTGGAAATGAATAAAGAAAAAGAAATGTGGTTTGATTAGGATTGGACTTATGAAATAGTCCTAAAATCCTGAAATGAAATGAGGATGATGTTTTTACCAGTTGCCAGTCTGTAATTATGATTTAGTTTTGAGCCCGTGAGGCATTGTGTTTTAGGCTGCATCTAGTCAGAAATATGAATTTGAAAGTGTGATTCTGAGAAGAAATCCCAAGTATTGAAAAAGATATGTTTTAAAAAATGAATTTCAAAAGATTTTAAAGGAAAATGCAAATGTGTGGTTTTGAAAGAAATGATTGTTTTGGAATGAATTTCCAAATATTTTTGAGAAAAGAAAGGAAACATGGCTTTTAAAAAAGCATAGATTTGGGATTAAATCCCTAAATGATTTTCCAGTAAAAGAAAAGAGGATTTTCAAAAAGAAAATCAAGTTTTGAAAAATCAAAAGAAATGAGTTTTTACGGTTTTACTGAGATTTTGTGGTTTGTATGTTTGGAGCGCGTACTAGGTGACTTAGATGTCACTCACGCGTGCTTATTTGGTTTTCAGGTGCAGACCCCGTGCAGCCGAGTTTCAGTGCAAGAATTGGAACTTCTAACCGCTCATTGTGATTTTGAAAGTGAGCCTTAGTTACAGTTATTTGATGTTTCTGTAATTAGCGTAATTATGCTTGATACTGTGTTTTGGTAACATGTCCGGGATCGGAGCGTTACACTTTCTGAGTCCAAAAATACCTGACAAACATACACTAGATAGACCTAAGAGAAAGCTTATCCAAATTCGGGCAAGTATCTGAACAAAACACATGCACCCAAAAACCTTTGGTGGCTAAGGAAAAAGAGATTTTTAGAGAAATAAGAGAGAGTGAGGAATGCTCCCATGAATAGAGGAAGACATTCGATTAATGAGATGATATATTGTAAGAAGTGCAACAGTCCATAGTTGCTGAGAAACTTTCGTCTGGACCATGATTATTCTAGTAACATCCAATAAATGACGGTGTTTGCATTCAACCACACCATTCTGTTGCGAAGTTCTCAGACACATGATTTGATACAAGAGTCCTTAAGCTTCACACATAAGATAAACATCACGTTGAACATATTCAAGAGTATTATCAATGCGAAACACACGTAATGATTCAGAGAATTGGGTTTTTATTTCATTCAAAAAAATTTGAATAACATTAACCACCTAAGTGCGATTCTTTAGTAAGTAAACCCAAGTCATTCTAGAAAAATCATCAATAAAAATAATAAAATACCTAAAACCCTGAACAGACTCAATACGATATAGACCCCACATATTAGAGTGAACCAATTCCATAAAAGCACAACTTTGTTTGTCTTGATGTGCAAGATATGAGGATCGACGATGCTTCCCAAGTTGACAAGACTCACACTAAAAATTATTGACGGATATGGACTCTGGTAAAAGATTCTTTAACTTCTCAAATGACAGATGGCCAAGACGACAATGCCACAAAAAAGATAGTCAATAGTGGACACTGTATAAGTAGAAGTAGTAGGTGTCATGCGACTACTAAGGCAACATAAACCATTTCGCTCAGGTCCCAAACCATGTTAGAAAAAAACAAAGAGAGATAAGTCTTATTGATCAACTCTAAGTACATATATATAGTAATAACCCATCTAATAACTCTAACACGATGTATTCTCCACCCTTATTGCTTTAGGAGTTTATCGACAAAAGCAAAGAGACTAGGTATCTAAATTATAGAGTATTTCATCATCAAAGAGATAATCTTCAATGTCATAATAATCATTCACATTAACAAGTGGATCTACAAGATAGGAATTGGAGAATGATGTTAAGGAGCCAATAGTTTATTCCGTTCATAAAAAAACAAGAGTTTGAATTGTGACTCTCAAGCTTTTGAGTGACAAATTTGGAATTTTTTTAATCAATTCTTGATTTAACTGAGAAAAACTTTGTGATTATGATATTAAAGATTTAGAATTATTAACCATCATTGGGATGGTTTTCTTTTAGAGGATAGATGAAAAATCATATTTATCCCATCATTTTACTAATATACATCGATCAAGATAATAGTTGAGAAATGATTAAATTTTTTCCCCTATTCTCATTTCATGATCTATGAGACTCCATGTTTTCCAAATAATTAGAGTAATTCAGAATTAAATTATGATCCATTTTGATGAATGGATTACCAATTTGTTCAAACACAATTTCTTTGATTGGCCTATATTTTTTTGATTTTTCAAACTGATATATGAAACAAATAAATTAAGAATGCTTCGTCTGACTATTTTGAATGAAAAAGACTTTCTCCCATGCTTCTTGATAATTCTAATAATTATAATATTTGAAATTGAGGATGTTTAAATCATAAAAATTTTAGATGAAGTTTGGATTTTGAGTATTGTTCCATTCTTCCAAAGAGATAACTTTTTCAATCATTATTTTAAAAAAGGCATATTCTTTCTTTGATTTAAAACTTCTAAAATTGCACTAGATCTTGGCATTTTCTATTTTAAGAAGTATTTTTTCGTAGTATCCGGTAATTTTCCCCATCATTGTAAGGATATAGTAATATCCTTTCGGTAAATATTCTATTAACAATTTATCAATACTTGAGTTTAGCTTTTGCTTTTGCAGAGTTATGAGATTATCCACATATTTTTCAATGTATGGACTTTTAATTGAGTAATCGATGGACATGGCCTCAGTTTCATCATCATGAGATTCTAGTTTTAAGAGAGGTGTTTTTTTAGGATTTCCTTTATTTTGTCCTTCTAAGAGCTAGTCATTACTTCTTTGCCCTTAGGAGTGAGTTTTTACATTTGAGCCCTAGTATTAAGAGTCATTTCTCTGTAAAAATTCTCGTGATAAAAAGCCTAGTAAAGATAGCTGATCTCCCTTAATAAATTCTATTTCAAAGTCAAATATACATAAGATGGCTTGCTATTTAGCAAAAAACTGTTTAGTTATAAGGTTTTTAACGACTTTTTCAAGGATTAATTTCGCAGACTTACAATTTATTTTTAAAAGAAACTTTTAATTCAATAAATCTTCTCGATGACTAGAATTTTCATTTTTATAATAGAATAATTTCTTTGAGTTTCATTTCATTTTTTATAATAGAATATTTTCAAGCTCTAATGGAAAGTGAAGACACAAGACCCACACTTTAAATTTCTTGTTCATGGAGATGGCAAAGCTTTCGAAGCATTAGGCATTGCTGACAAAGCTCAGCTTTGGTAGAAAACCGATTGTGGAATATATAACCCAAGACTTCTCTTTTGTGTCAAAGACATTGGGGCAGAAGCTCTCGAAATTAACTCAATCTACTTACAATTTCACTCTACATTAGCTGAAGGGATGGACAAAGTTCTGGAGCTGATTGGATTGATCCTCTATGACAACTTCAATTACTACGTTTGTTCTTCGTACCTACCGTACATTATTCACATCGACCAATTCTACCATTACGATTAAGGTGGTGCAAGTTACGTTTGACTCCTCTATGGCTTGGACGACGTCGTTCGACGGAGACGACGTTCTTACGTAGGATTATATCACTTATTTATTGTAAGTATTTACCTTAGTTTAGTTCTTCTTTCAATCTGTGTATTCTATTTGTTGATTTACTAACACATATTTTGGTAGTATTGGATAATAAAAGACGTACAATGAAAACACTACATCTGTCTGTGTGACAATCTCTTTCCCTCATAGTAGTGTGAGGCAAACCACAGGGAAGCTACTAACATGTATAGTTATGGGGTGTATAGATATCTACTAGACGTGCTTAGCCTAGAGTATGAATTTATTTCTCTTGAGTATATATTATGCATGTGAATTACCATATGAGCTTGCTTCTCGTCCTAAAGATATGACTCTTAGAGCCATTACCTGGACCATGATATAGGATGAGACTCCAACTGCAAGGGTCTGCCAAAGTAAGTTTATCATTTAACTGGTTTCTTATGTTGAGTACCTAATCTAATATAAGCATACTAGTAAGCCTCACCTGTTCAACACTGACTTTCGCGATGGACAGCTTGGTATGTGATTTGCATTGCCTTGGGTGCGAGTGAAGTAATTCCTCTATCACTTTACACCTTTTGCTTTCTACTAGTAGAAGCTCAACACTAAAGAAGTGAGATTTCCCAATCAGGCTAAGTACTCAATATAAGAAGTTAGTCGGATGATGAACTTATTCTTGCAGCTACAATCTCGTCTTGTGCCATGGCATGGGTGGTGGTTTTAGGAATCATATCCTTCCTTAGGAGGAATGAGAGGAATACTGAAAACATAAACAATCTAACGACAAACGTGACCAGGAAGGTAATACACATACTGTTTAAGGCAATAAGTTGCCTCCGACACCACTCTCGAGCAAAGAGCCATGGCACCCAATCGAGCTCCTCACAGCAGATAAAAGGTCGAAGATCTATCTGAAGAGCAATAATTCACATGCATAATATACATACTCAAAGGAAGGAAGCTTACATACTCAAGGTTAAGTAGGTCCAACAGATATCTATAGGCATCAAAGCTGCACACCCTAACAGTAGCTCTATTGTTTGGCTGACACCACTGTTGGGAAAGAGAAGGAGGTTGTCACACAGACGAAAGAAATAATGCCTTAGCTGTACGAGTTTTATCGTCTAATACTACCAAAACATGTATTAACAAATAAAATACATAGGTAGAAGTAAACATTAAACTAAGTTAAATACTTACAATAAGTATGGGATACAACTTCACGTAAGAACGTTGCCCTCGTCGAACGATGTCGTGTAGGTCATAAAGAAGCTAAGTGTAGCTCGCATCACCCCAGTTGTAGTAGTCAAGCCAGCCAATGTCAATAATGTACGACAGCCATGTAGAAGAAACGTAAGAGCCAAAGCTATCACAAAAGATAAGCCTGATCAGCACCAAAATAAAGTGCCAAAGCACATAAGTGGCCTCAAAGGAGCTAGGATCCGAATCCGACCAATGCTTCATCCACTTCCTTAGCCAACCGAAAGTAAAATTGTAAGTGAACTGAGTCGACTTCAGAGACTCTCGACCCAACGTCCTCGACACAAAAGAGAAACCTTGAGTTGTGTAACCCACGATCAACTCCCTGCTAAAGTTGAACCCCATCAATAATGTCAGTGTTTTGGGTGCACCGCTATCTCCCCAAACAGGAAATAGAAAGTGTAAGTCTCATGTTGCCACCACTCGATTAGAGACTAAAAATACTAATAATGATCATGAATGGTCAGGATTCTCAATAAATCACCAAAAAGACTATAATACGGCAAAAAGTCGCATAAAAACTCTAGCACCCACTAAAAATGCTCCAACATCGACACTTAATGGTAGCACATCTCTCCTGACGTCACTAGCTTATTGAGAAAGACAGTAAATAAACACATCAGTTGATTAACCAAATTGACTATGCCAAAGAAGCAAAGGCAAAGTACTTAATGAAAACTCTCACCACGAAGCAAGAGCCCTCATAATGTGGTTTAGGTCAAGCAAATGCCCGATGTCGATCCTCGACTCTTGTAAACGCCAATGCAAGCATTTTAATCATTGCCACCAAAGTAAAAAGCTAGACTGAGACAATCGAGTTAGGCATACCTCATAACGGAACAATGGCTCGAGGTCACTCCCCACTTCCTTAATCTAAGCTTGATACTTGTAGTTAGACGCAAAGTACAAACATACAACACACAAGTACATTTGACACAACATGTAAAAACAACAAGGCAAGGCAAAAAAAGAAAAACTACAAAGAATTGCAAAGCATAGCAAAGTAAAA
>JAMKQA010011256.1:0-14467 GCA_024699735.1 Posidonia australis
ATGCCAAAAATGATCTTTAATCTGCAATCCACGGGCAATTCGGTATGCCGAAAATCCTTCGGTATACCGTTTTCTTCTGAAACGGTATGCCGTTTTCTTCCGGTATGCCGTTGTTTAGCTTTGTCTTCATCTCCTCATCTGTTACGGAGTTCCGATGCACATACCGCTTTTTACTGAAACGATATGCCGAAAAATCTTCGGTATGCCGTTTTCAATTCTTCTTTTCATCTAGCAGAACGCCGTTGTTCATACCGTTTTTTACTAAAATGGTATGCTGATTTGACTCCGGTATGCCGTTTTTGTTACTTTGAAAAACACTTGCATACAATTGAGAATTTATACAAAAAAACACAAGTATATCTCCAGTCATATTTTTGAGTATATATGTTTAAGAACTTATAATCTTTTCATCCTTTAATATTTATGAAAATATGCACTAGCAATGATTTAAGTTATCATCAAAATAATGCATTATTTCAAACAAAAGGTTGTTTTGATCAAGCACAAAGTCGAGGCTAAGGTTCGAGAGTCAAGAGGTTGTAGGGTTGTGTTAATAGATCTAAGTAGCATGATACCTCTGAGTAATCGATTACAAGATCGAGGTTGAGATTCATATGTTAGGTGCTAATAGAATCAAGAGGTATAAGACACTAGTGACCCAAGCATTAAGACTTAAGACGTTGAGAGGGCATATCCTGTAGAACTTGGCCAGAACATCATATGCACGTGCCTCACTTCTGGTAACGTCCTTAAGTAGACAATTCTAAGGGTTTGTTGGTGTGAACAAGCCGGTGGAACCCTGCACGGCTCTCCTTATGGTGCATGGAAGTACACCAGGAGTCCCGATATGGTCACGGCGAAGATGGTGAATCCAGAGAAGAAGACTAGACTCGGAAACACCAAGGAAAGATAAGAAAGGATAAGGAAAGGAGTTGCCACCTAGTCTTTTAATGAAAAGACGAGGAAAACCAAACATAAAAAGGAAAACAAGATGAAGTAAACATGTATGCTTCGTACCTAATGGATGCAATGCATAAATCAATGCGAACCAGAGAAAGAGTAAGGATTCTTGTTACGCATGAGGAAGGAGTTAGACACCCCCATGCCCCCGAAAAACTCAGTCTTTCTAGGTTTCCTACTTGCTAAATGGCCTATTAGGTGTGTGCTTGTCTATTCTAAATGCATATGCTAAAGATGACTAAAAAACATGCCAAATCAAAGAGAAGGAATGAAATAAAGGAAAAAGATAATCCGATGGGCAAATGTAGGCATTGAGAATGTCGCTTTACTATATGTCCATAGGGGATGAGGAAAATCGTGAAAATCGAGAAACTCTCGGAAAGCGTCACCCAAATCAACGGAAACTCAATGAAATCCGAGAAAATCAAAATGGAGAAAATAATCCTCAATCTGGACAATGTCGACATTGTTAAGCTTGTTAATGTACGCCCTCAAGCGATGGAAAGCCAAATCAAGTCGAAGATTGCGAAAATCGGAAGAAATCCAAGAAACTATGAGAAAACCAAGCTTGAAATGAGTTGGAAATGAGTGCACGATGAAAGGCAGAAGGCATAAGAAAATATGCATGAAAAAGTACAACAAAATGTGCAAAATGCATGTAAGACTGTAAAAATGCAAATTCTAGGGGCTTTTGTGCAAAAAACCAAATTCTGAGGCTAAATCATCAAAAATACATAGAAAAACACATTTCATGTAATTTTGAAGAAATCTAGGGTCAAATATACAAAACTGTGCATTTTTGTTCAAATTGAAGATTCCTAAGGGTCAAAATGCAATTTTGCCATCAAAACATGCATTTAATGCAATTCTATGGAAATTCAAGGTAAAATATGCAACAAAAAGAGCCCATGTTTGAAAACAAAAAGTTTCAGGGACAATTCTGTAATTTTACCCTAGAAAACATGCATTCAATGTGAAATCAGTAAAGCTCAGAGGCTAAAATGCAATTTAAGTCACATTTAAGCAAATATTTAAATTCCCAGGGTTTAATTAGCAATTTTGACAAAGAAATATGCTTTCAGAGATATTTTAATGAAGCTTAGGAGTTTAAATGCAATTTAATCAGAGAAATATGCATTCAAAATTATTTTCATGAAACTTAGGATTTTAAATGCAAAAATGATGGACTTTAATGCATGAAAAGAAACTTTGGGGATTTTTGTCAAACTTTTAAGCCTGGAAAACATTATTAAGAAAGCTCAGGAGGCACATTACAATATTTTCAAATCAAACTTTATTCAAACGCTTTAAAAAAAAATTCAAGGACCTAATTGTAAGAAAAAAGAACCTACTTGTAAGAAAACAAGGACCTAAATGTAAGAAAACAAAAAGTTCAAAAATTATTTAAAAGAAAACTTATTTTTCATTTTTTTTTTTAAGAAAAGGCATCGACAGCCACCGGTGACGAAACTCCATCGTCGACAACGGAGCATCCCAAAGCCTGATCGGAGATCAGGAGGCACAATGAACAAAAGGAGAAGAGGAGGAGATGATCCAACAGTCTGGATCATGGCTTCAACAATCGGAAGAGGCTACCCGTCCCCCTCGCCGTCGTGGCACTCTGATGACGGTGCCGGAGAAGAAGAAGGCTACTGGAGGGCCACGGCGCGTTGCTCAAGGGTCCAGGAAGCTTGGTGGCGACGAGTGGAGTATTTCCCCTCTTCCAGAAGCAAGAATGGGACACTCCTCCCATCCTCGAACCTAACTCGCCGTCGACGCGATCCAACTCCAGCGAGCTCGACTGTGAAGGTGATCCAGGGCTTGAAGCTTGGTTTCGATGGCTCTAGAGTGCTGGAGGCGCGCCGTGGAGTGTTCCTAGATGCTCGTAGAGGCACAGGGGGGCTAGAGGCGCGCGTCCAGTCACTATGACCAGTCATCTTCCCTGACGACAGTGAAACATCGCGACTTCGGCGATCTTCCACTAGGAGCTTCCACAGCGACTGAAGTGGGGTTTTGATGGGTGGAGAAGCAAGTGAGAGGTCTGGGAAGGAAGATCAAGCACTGTGAGGCACGAATCAAGCTCTAGACTCATGCCCCCACCTAGGCCACAAGAGAATCGCTCCAGTAAGGCCTGGAAACTCGATTCCGACCAGAGGAGACCTCTGTCTCTGTTGGAATCGATCAAGGGAGATAGAGGGAGACCTAGGAGAGCATTTTTAACATAAATTGAAGTCAGTGAAGGGCATACTTGGTCTGGTAGTGAAGTTGACTGTCGGAGCTCGTCGGAGGCCGCCGGAGCTCGCCAGAGATGACTGGAAACTCTGAATTCTCTCTTCCACGAGCTTCCTCCTTGCTCTAGGATCACTCTGGTTGCTCTGATTGGGAGAAAAAGCTTTGGAAAGCTCTTCTCTCAATTTTCCAAAAATTCCCTTTTCACTTGCAAATAGGGCTATTTATAGGCTTCCAAATGGCTTGGTTGGTTGTTATGGTTAGAGTAGAAGGTTGTTAAGGTGGTTAAGAAGAGCTGGGAAGTGGTTAAGGTGGTTAAAGTGAAATGGGAAGTGGTTAAGGTGGTTGGAGTGAAGTGAGATGTGGTTAAGTTGTTGGAGTGAAGTGGGATGTGGTTAAGGTTGTTGGAGTTTGACTTATGGTTTAGGGTTTGACTTATGATTTAGAGTTTGACTTATGGTTTTGAATTTAATTTAGGTCTTAGCCTAGGGTTTAAGGTTTGGATTAGGGTTTGACCTAGGTTTTAGGGTTTATTTAAGATTTTATGGTTTTGTTTAGTTTTTTAGGGTTTTATGGTTTTGTTCCCTTTTTTTAGGGTTTTCTAGGATTTTATGGTTTTGTTTTGTATTTTAGGGTTTTTAGGGTTTTCCTAGGATTTTTTGGGTTTTTCTAGGATTTTTAAGGTTTTGTTTTGTATTTAGGGTTTTGTGTTGTATTTTAGGATTTTTCTAGGGTTTTCCTATGATTTTAGGGTTTTTAGGTTTTCCTAGTGTTTTTAGGTTTTTTAGGACTTTTTAGGGTTTTGTTTGGTTTTTTAGAGTTTTATTTGGTTTTGTAGGGTTTTTTAGATTTTTGTTAGGATTTAGTCCATTTGCAAGCATATTGGAGTGTCTACAGTGGAGACCTGAGACAAATGAACTCCTTGCAGGATCACTCTTGTCGTGACAGTATAGTGTACTTCAATAACTACTTATGAGCCAATGTTAGTTGCTTAATGTCGAGTAACATAACATGTTATGTTTAGTTTTATGGTTGTTAAGGTATTCTGTGTGTAACAATACATTCAGGCACTATTAGCTATCTAAATCGTGCATTGAGTTTGCATGTTCAAATTGCACGTTTTTTTTTAAGTTACTCAATGAGAATTGAGAACTCAAAGTTGTGTAGTGATTTCAGCAAATTTGATATAGCTTTTTGGATGCATGCTTTTATGATATGATGCAACATATTTCTATAGTTTGGTTATTGAAGCTTCGGTAGTGTACTTAATTTTGAAAGATAGAGTGGAATGTTTTTAAGAAAATATGTTTTATAGTTTTATGTGCATGCTTCTAATTTGATTTTGTTACACTGTGTTTTGTTACTTGAGTGGACTTTAGGGCAGTCTACAGATAGAAGATTTGCAATACATCTAGCGCATTGGACTGGTTTGTGGTTATGTAGTAATTTCAACAGATTTAATATTAATTTTTTGATGCAAGCCTATATGACTAGAATGCATCATGATTTTTAAAGGTTTCGTGCTAAAGGCATCAATATTTGAGATACATAGTTTTGGATGTCGTTAAATACCAGTTTAGAGATTTTCAATTGATTTTCCCATTTCGATTTCACCATGGAGGATTTTGTGGGCTTCGTGTGTTGGCACATCTTACTTGTGCGTTCCACTGGCACGTTTTGTTCAATTTCTAGTTTGTTTTGTAGATATGAGTTCTACTTTTGTATTATCTTTTGCTTTGTATTTAATGCTAGGTAACATTTTTATCAATCACTCATGTGTGTTTGATTTGTGTTTTGCATGTGCAAGTTAGAAATTGAATTTCTTACTAAGACATATAGAAGAGTCACTCAGCTATACATTGAGGATCTTGGGTAAATGTTTTGTTCAATATAATTATTAATGTTATGGCATTTTTTATAATGTATTTGGATTGAGATTCAATGATGATATGATTAAAAAAAGAATTTATGAATTTGTTAGTGGGTGACAACCGAGGTCGTTACTGAAGCTATTATGATTGCTTGCTACCTCAATAAGATGCCATCTATTGCTCTTCATAGAGACATTCCCTTTTAAATACTATGTCCTGATCATCCCACCTTCCACTTTCCACCTCGTTTGTTTGAAAGTGTATTGTTGGAATAAATGAATAATTTACATTGATTTTGATGATAACAAAAGTAATCCAATATAATCTAACGAAATAGTTTGAGAATTATTGTTGTATTAAGAAGTACAGGTGAATTATCATAGAGGCAGGAATGAATAAAGTAAAAAGGAGTTTCATGAAATTCTTGTACTAAAGTGTAAATTTTTATTGTACTTAATATTATTTCAAAAAGGGTGTAAAAACGACATACCAAAAAATAACGGTATATCGTATGAGAAAAAGTAGCTTTTGAAATTCTGTAATAATTAATTGTAAGATGAAAATCAATACTCCAGACAATTTCAACACACCGAATCAGGAAAAATCAGTACATGACATGACACATCGAAATGCAAAAGACAGAGGATGGAAGTAGATATCAAAACGACACACCAAATATTATCGACATTCCAAATTAGAAGATTTCGGTATACCGAAGTTATTTCGACATACCAAATTGCCCGTGAAAAGCATTATTACAAAGAAAAACAACTCACCGAAATATGACCGATCTTCCGAAGTAACTAGTCGATACTAACCGTTGTACTAATCGGTAGACACAGAATTTTCCCTGCTTAAACCTATAAAGAGGTCTCTTAATCACCCCTTAAGCATCATCAAGCATTACTAATCCCTTTCTCTTCATATTACTGCCCTTACTCAAAGCCTCATTCACATTCTTAGCAAAATTTCTTTCAAATCCACTTATTCAAAAAGCTTATCAAGAGATTGGCACTTACGGGAAAGATTCAGGGTTGTGTGATCAAACAATCATTGTAATTCTCTGGTTAGGAGAAGGTTTCGCGGTTTACGGGTGTAGACAAGGATTTACCTAACAAGTAAATGTTTACTTTAAATAGTTAAAGGAAACTCTTGAAGGCGTCTCCAAAAGTGGACTAGGTCGGGGTTTCACCGAGCCACTATAAAATTCTCTGTATTTTTTCATTGCCTCTTATCCCCTTCATTACATGAATTAGCTTATTTTTCAAATCATTGTTCAGTTACTTAGAATTATAATATAAATATTTAATTAGTAAAATATCTTGTGATTCACTATTCACCTCCTTCTAACGAAACCTAAGGATCCAACATTTGTTTTATGCGATTTTAACTCCTAATTTCACCAAACCATCTCCTTGGACTTTGAAATGTATTTTTGTGGACTACTCTATGACACAAAAGGCATATAACTGACAATCTCACATCAAACACTTAACTTTTGATGATGACACTTTCTTTGAGACTATACCATGTTTTGCTTTTCCATAATTGATATTACTAACATTATTCCTCTACCCTATGTCAATATATTTATTGATACTTGATAAGTGCCTAGTAGTCTTTCTACTATTCTTTTACTAGTCAATACTAGTCATATACAAGTACAACCATCATCTCAAGCTCTAACTACACCAACGCCCACGCCCGATCCATCTCCACCACCTCTTGATTTTGATCTTCTCATTGCCTTACATATAGGTAAAAGCTTTGTCACGACTCATTCTATTTCAAATTTTGTTTCATATGATCACCTTCACACCATGTACCATTAGTTTGCTTGGTCTCTTTGTTCTTAGTCTATTCTCAAGAGCTACAGAGGTTATGTAGATACCACACTAGAAGATTGCAATAGATTAAGAAATAAATACATTATTATCTAAAGGAACATGGCAATTAATTTCTCCACTAGCAAATACAACTATTATTGATGTCAATGGGTCTACAATATCAAACATAAATCAAATGACTTTGCAGGCAAATACAAAGCTAGATTGATTGCAAAAAGATTCATTTGGACATTTGGTGTGGACTATAATGACTCTCTCCAAGACTCAATTCCATATGAATTTTGTGCTCAATCATGGTCAAACAATCTTAAAGTATGTATTAAATGGATATTAAAAATTCCTTCCTTTATGGTGATCTAACATAACTAATGTTTACGAAACAATCTCTAGGATATATTGCTTGATGAGAGAGAAATTTGTTATCTCAAAAAACCGATTTATAAACTCAAACAAAGTCCAAGATTATAATTCAAAAATTTTAACAAGTGGTGCTAAACAATGGTTTTCATCATTGTGCAATAGACAACTCTATCTTTATCAAACATAGCAGTAGAGGATGTGTCATACTTGCTTATGTTGATCATATTCTCAGACATGTGGTGGCGTATCTAACAATGAAGAAACAAAGGAATACCTTAGAAGACACTTCATCACAGCAGACAACAAAAAACCCAAATATTTTTTTAGAATACGGTTTGCTCACAGCAAATGTGGTTTAATTCTATCTCAAAGTATGTTTTTAATTTACTTCAAGAAATCAAATTACTAGGATACAAACCTAAAAGTATATCTATTAACTATAATCCAAATTTTTGGAATGATTCGTATAAATTATTTGATGTGCAAAGATACAAAAGCCTATTTGGAAAATAGTTATACAACCTAATATTTCCTACGTAGTGGGGCTACTTATTAGGTCCACGCAAAAGACTAAAAGTCTAATGTGTGTCAATAGAAAAGAGCACTTAAGGTGCTTACCTATGTTAAAAATTTCCAAAAAACCTTATCTATCGAAAACATGAAGATCTTAATATTGAAGCATATTCAGATTCCAATTATACAGTAATGTAGGAGAAAGGTGACAAAAAATCTACATCTAGATAGTAAACTTGAAGAAAATCTAATTACTTGAAGAAGAAATAGAATATGATGCCTAGATCAAACATAGAATTAGAATATAGATCAATAACACACACAGCCTACGAGATAATGTAACTTAGATCTCTCATGATTAAAGAATTTCCAAATAAACTCCCACGTCGATACATTGTGACAACCACACAACTATCGACATAACTAAAAATCTGACATTCTAGGAGCACACATATTGATAGAAGCTGTCTCAAAGATGTTTATTAAAGGTTTACCCTTAAATTGGTTTGAAACTTTACCATGAATGATATATACACACTAGCTTGAGACAAAGTGTTAAGACTAGTTGACTGGTTATTTGTGTTATATTGGTCTTTATATGAATATCCATTTAATAATTGTACACTCTTAAATATACATAGGAGTCAACTATTTTAAATTTAGATTTTTCATTATTTTACGTTATCTTGTATGTCAGTCTACCTTCTGCCAGAAACAACTCTTATGTAACCATTTATTTTTCTCAAGGTCTTTACGAAACCTGATAATAAAAATTAACATTCCATACAAATGGACTCCTTGTATCCTACATTGAGCAAGAAAACATACATTCAAAGAATTGACGAAATACATTTTTATAGCAGAATTTAACAGTCCATATAAAGAAAGAACGTTTACATATCTTACATGATTTCATACGCACATCTGGAATCTAGAGATCCATTTAATGGTAGTGGCTATTGGTCACTAATACGAGTAGAAACGTAGCATAAGTTTTCTGAATACCAACTCTTTACCGTCCAATACCAAGAATAGTGGATACAGGTTGCAGACAGGAACGATAAAGCTTTCAGGATTAGGTGAAGATGTAGACTTCGTCGTAACCCTTACTATACAAAGCAAAAGAAACGTGAATATCTTTCTTACAGGTATAGACAGCAGTATCTGATGCCTGCAGTGACAAATTAATCTTACCCAGCCTTTCCACAATAGGTTGGTGCAAAGTTGTAGATGAGATTGTCCAAAAGCTTTTCAACAGGTGGTCTAGTTAGAGACTTTCGAGCCTCGCTACAATAGAGACATCAGTTTCAATATATTGACAGGATAACAAGGCAAAAATTCCAAATAATATCTGTATTTCCTAAAAGATTTTAAGAAAATAAACAAGACAGAGCAGAACTAACCTTATTAAATAGTTGGCAGCATGCTGCGTTACTTGAATTGCATCTTCACTATGTGGAATCATTGTCATACCCCACTCAAAGGCATTTTTCTGTAATGAATATGTAGATCATCTCACTTTAAAAAATCCTATGTAAATCAACAAATGAATGTTTTTCAGCATAATGGTAACATGAAATTTGGACTAGGCGATATGAAAGAATTCCCCTTCACAACTGTGATACTATTTTTCCAATTTTTTCTTCCCATACATCTTAAGCCACAATATGGTATTATACTACTACAGCTTTTAGATTGTCATTGTGCCTCGCATTTCATGCATGCTGTCAGCAGAGTTTGGTAACTATAACATCTACTGCCCTCTTCAAATTTGACTAGTCATCTTTATTTGTCTGAGCCTACCGAACTCCTTAATTTTGAGCAGCTCAAAAAACAATTCCCCTACTTGATCTTCAGCTTTTCTATCATGTGATTGTTTATAATATGTACTTTTAAAACTGACATCCTCTAGCAACATGCTGCTTCATTTGTTTAAGAGATGGCACCTACAGCTTAGTAGCATGCTTGTCGTTTACACTCTGTACTGTATGAAAATTTGAGACAGATACAATAAATATATTATATTATCCTAAAACATTTGAGCCTGTGAACTTGTCTATTTGATCACATAACGTTTTGCCATGAATGCTGAAAGCCTGAAATTAATAAGTAAATACCAAAAATGGGCCTATATGTGACCATAAAGCCATCTTGTCTGTAAGTTTCTCCTATTTTATTTTTTAAAACAATTTCTAAAATCTAAATATATCAACTTTTAATCTACATATATATTTAAGGTTTAGATGATCACATTTTAAGTTTTCTTTTATAATTAAAAAAAAACTAAAAAATGTGAGCTAGTATACATACCATTTTGAATCATTGGTAAACTGTTGAGCATATTACCCTACATTTATACTCTCCCAAATCAATTATTTTCTTATGTAAATAATGCTACTTGGTCTTAGTTATTATCATCATAGAATACACGAACTTTATCATCATAATTGCTTTATGGCAATAGGGTTGTTTGTGTAAATAAGAACTATTATAAATTAAAGCAGGACCCATAGGAAAAATGAACAATTTTCAGAATATTTCCAAAACCACGACTAGCAGCTGCCACCTTGGTACATCGGATTGACCAAACTATGAGGGTCATCCAGCTGTTGGTTACAATTAGGCACCAACAAGGAGCTGACACATGCCTCTCATTTGATCACTCTTAAGGCACCTCCCAGCAGCCAATCACGACACCCTGGCACCGGCAAGTGGCCTGACATGGGTGGCTACATGTGACATCTTGCATTAGGTCTTCCTGCTATAAATAAGATCTTTCGTTCTCTAAAGAGGTGATCTATGTTGTTGCTCCTACTCAAGCTTATAAAAAAAGCTAGGAAAGGGGGTCCTTCGAATATTTCGACTTCAAGTTATAAAGTTTTTTGTGAAATTAAGGTAGAAGAATAAGATTCTTTTCACTAATGAGAATGTGTTACACATATATAGGTCCTACTAATTACATGGATATCCATTTACTCACATAATTAATAGGACCCTAGCAACGATATCTCTCACACTTCCCTGTAAGTTAGAACATATATAATAATTACTCAGTTTGTTACAAAGAAATTCAAAAACCCCTACACTACGTTCTTTTGTTAAGATATCCGCAAACTGATAAAAGGATGGTGTGTATAGGTAACAACGATCTCTCTCATCATCATATCACAAAGTAACAGTCAATCTAAATGTACTTTGTATATTTATGGAAAATTCGATTGAAGGTAATAACGATTATCGTTTAATTATCACAACGCATAGACATAAGAATCTCTACAGTGAAACCAAATTCAACCAACGAAGATCTAAATCACATCATCTCACATGTATGAACCATGGATCAAAACTCTACCGCTACATTGGATTTAGATACCATGTTTTATTTCTTACTCCGTCATATGACTAGATTACCTCTAATATATGTGCAGTATTCAGATATTGGCTTCTACTCTCCTTTGTCACCTACAAAGCCAAAGTCTGAATGGACTTCAATTCGAAGATGTCCATTCTTTTTGTAGATCAACCTTTTTCCAGGTGTTCTTTTAATATATGTGTAGGCATCCCGATTTTAAGGTGACTCGTGGATAGACTCTCTAGAAGGATGTTGCTTCAAACACAGCAGGCCTAACCACATCCAAATCCTATCAAGCATTTCGATTAGCCCTAGATCATCACACAAAACCACGACCACAAGCCCATGGTCCATTCGATAATCCAAGCAACCAAGTAGTAAATTTAAACCCATATCTGACGCATCATTTAGATGAACCAATGAAGAGCACCAGTGTAGAACACCATCATGACGCACCATTCAGGAACACCAATGTAGAACACCATCATGACGCACCATTCAAGAACACCATGCAGGCGCACTATCATGGCACACCATGCTAACGCACAGTCACTTTTTAGGATGCTAGTTGTTACCTATCTACCTTTTACACTTGTAACCTCTACTTACGAATATTCTCCGACGAACCTACGTAAGTCTCTTGGTTTCCACGTCCCTTGGCATCCAAGACCTTACATTTCCACCTCCTTTAAAAAGCCACCTAAAAACTACACTTTGGCTCTCTTGATGACATTGGCATTCCATAGGAGATTACCTCTCAAACACCTATTGCATCCTTGAGCTCCCTCTGAGCCCCTCAGCCTCGTCCAAAGCAACCGGAGGAGGTTTACCTCGACCCACCAAAGGAGGATACACCACAGGTATTTTCCCCTTTTCCCTCTTCCATATGATCTTTGCATGCGACTTTAGATGAGGCTTACATGGTGAACTTGGCTGATGTGAGGTATTTGTTTATTTTAATGTTCGTTTGACACTTTTTGTTTAGTTTGATAGGGATCATGATGTTCTTTTATAAAGTTATTGCACTGTTTGCTCATCTTGATGTTTGTTTGCATTACTTGATCGTTTTGGTGGTGGATCATGATCCCTATGAGGTTATTGGCCACTAAATACGAACTGTGGTACACACCATTCCTCCATGCTCCCTCAATCAATTTGGACAACTCTCTGCACCATAAGAACCTCCATTTATTGATGCAACCTTAGGAAACCCATATACATGGATGGATAGAAAATGAGAGAGAGGGGTGTTTTGGTCTTGATTGTTTAGTATAATTGTGTTTCTTGGTATCTAGTTTAGTTTCCTGGATAACCATAAGTATGGTTAGTTACATATATTCTGTCCAGGTTCTAGAATCAATTTGTTGTCTGAAACAGAGTACCTAGAGTGCATCATTCTGGAGCATTAAACTGACAGACCAAACAGGAGCACCATCCTAGCGCATCAATCTGACACACCTACCTACTCTAGTGCACCAGCAGTTGGTTGTTGGCATATTGTTTAAGATGATTCCCGATTTGTTTTGATTCTGATTTCCTTCTTGTGTTCTCCGAGGTACATCAAGATAACACATGCATGATTTCATACTCATCTATGTAAGATAGCTTAGGTTTTGCATATAGCAAAATAAAGATGCTAGCCACTCAGTGTGGATCCATGGCTATGTTAGTGTAATATCTTCGCACCGATATTCGAACCACAGCCTGAATGACCTTTCAGAGCGTTAGGACACACCTTACAGTCCCCCTACCTATGTTTAGCATAAGGCACAATCGACATATAGCATTGCATTGCATTACATACCAACCTTTGGGTGTACAGAAACATGCTGTAACGCCAACATTGCACCAAGTGAACGAAAGAACCATGGAAGACCGATTTGTCGGACGCACGGGAGTGCCTAATACCTTCTCCATGTGCAACAAGGATCTTTACCTAATTTTTGGTACATAGTAACCTTTTCTTCCATCAGCTTGTTATCATGCATAGTTTCATAACTTTCATTGTTTTAAACAGTTTTCTTTGTCTCTCGTTTTAAGTATATTAGGTGACAACTATCGCATTTTATCCTTATTTTTATCACTTTTCGCCGTGACTTTGCTAACCCTCGCGCATTTGACCTTTCCTACCACGCACGAGACTGTCGTCAGTATAGTTATAGGAACTGACGACTCCGTTAATATATGCATTTTCCAAGTACTCCTCTAATATATGCTAGCATATGTAAAGCATCTTACCAATGAACTATCCTGAACTGACACATAAATTGACTGAGAAGTCCAACAACAAGAAATATATAGACAAGTAATAGTCAAGTAGATCAACTTCAGAGTCAATCAATGATATCGACCTACATCCTCAACATTCTCTGATATGTCATCTTAAGAAGTCAGATTTTGATCTACAAAAGTGCTTTCTAACTTGCACCCAAGGAGATTAGTCTCTTGAAGAAGATCAAGAGTATACTTCCGTTGAGATAATGCCATCCTATCCTAATCATAAGTAAACTTAATTCTCAAAAAATATCTAAATTTTTCCATATCCTTTGTGACAAAATACATTCTCAAATACTACTTTATCTTACTAATCTTGTGGTATCACTGTCTATCATAAGAATATCAACATACATTAGCAAGAAGACACAACTACTGGATTATTTCTTGATAAGCATTAAATGATCAACTGCACATCTCTAAAAACCATGATCCATAATAACTCTATTGAATTTCTCAAACCAAGCCCATAAACTCTGTTTAAGACCATAGATAGCTTTTCATAGTAGGCAAACATTATCTTTCCCTTGAGCAACATACCCTAGAAGCTACTCCATATACACCTGTTTTGCCTAATCACTATAAAGAAAAGTACTTTTTACATCTAACTAGACATAATACCCATGATTGATTGACAGTAACGAACAACAACACACAGATGGAGTTTAGTTGAGCCACAAGGAAAAAAATTTCAATATAATAAATCCCAAACGTCTGTGTGAAACCACAAGCAACCAAAAGAACCTTGTACTCATCTACTGACCCATTTTGTTTATACTTGATTGTGTAAAACTATCTGCAACTGAGTTGGTCAAGACAAGAGACCAAATCCCATGTACCACGTGTGAACAACTGTAACGCCCCGAACCCGGGCACACTACCAAACAATAGCATCACAAGCCTAATTACACAAATCACAGAAATAAAGACTGTAACCAGGCTCACCTCTAGGATCTCGATGCGCGGCTAGAAACTCTGATTCCTGCACCGGAAACTGGCTGCACACGGTCTGCACCTGAAACACACACAGCACGCGTGAGTGACATCTAAGTCACCCAGTA
>JAMKQA010011258.1:0-15938 GCA_024699735.1 Posidonia australis
GCTAATGGGTTAGGGGCTCGGTTTAAAGGCTGATCGCATCCAAAGCAACATAGGGACACTCATTCCTGGGTCACCTCAAAATCGGGGTGTCTACAGCGTCTAAAAGGGCGAATTTCAAAGAAGTTCTCCTTGACTTCACTCCTAGCAGAATGAAGTCCTTTCCCTCTAGATTCTCACTTTGGAAGAAACACAACCCAAAGATATATCACTTAGGCTGTTATCCAATACTATCATTTTGGCTGATATCCGATACTATCAATTATGATGATATCCTAAACTATCACTTAAGCTGATATCCTAAACTATCACTTTGGCTGATATCGTAAACTATCATTTAGGTTGATATCCAAAACTATCACATAGGCTGACATCCTAAACTATCACTTAGGCAGATACTTTGAAAGAAACAAAACCCAGAGATATATCATTATGGCTGATAACTTAAACTACTAATTAGGCTGATATCCTAAACTATCACATAAGTTGATATCCTAAACTATCACATAGGTTGATATCCAAAACTATCGCTTAGGCTGATAACCTAAACTATCACTTAGGCTGATATCCTAAACTATCACTTAGGCAGATATCATAAATTATCAAATAGGCTGATATCTATAACTATCATTTAAGCTGATATCCATAACTATCATTTAGGCTGATATCTTAAACAATCACTTAGGCTGATTTCCTAAACTATAATTTAGGCTGATACCCTAAACTATCACTTACGCTGATATCATAAACTATCATTTAGGCTGATATCCTAAACTATTACTTAGGCAGATTTCCGAAACTATCATTTAGGCTGATATTCAAAACTATCATTTAGGCTGATATCCTAAACTATCCGTTAGGCTGATATCCTAAACTATCACTTCGGCAGATATCCCAAATTATCACTTAGGTTGATATCCTAAACAATCATTTAGGCTGATATCCTAAACTATCACTTAGGCTCCTATCCTAAATAATCAATTATGCTGATATCCTAAACAGTCACATAGACTGATATCCTAGACTATCACTTAGGGTGATATCTTAAACTATCACTTAGGGTGATATCCTAAACGAAAAATTAGGCTGAATCCTAAACTATCACTTAGGCTGACATCCTAAAATATCACTTAGGCTGATATCCCAAACTATCTTTTTGGCTGATATCCTAAACTATCTTTTTGGCTGATATCCTAAACTATCGCTTAGGCAGTTATCCTAAACTATGATTTTGGTTGATATCCTAAACTATCATTTAGGCAGATATTCTAAACTATCACATAGGCTGATATCCTAAACTATCACTTAGGCTGATAACCTAAACTATCACTTAGGCAGATATCCTAAACTATCACTTAGGCAGATATCCTAAACAATCACTTAGGCTGATATCCTAAACAATCACTTAGGCTGATATCCTTAATTATCATTTAAGTAGATATACTAAACAATCACTTTGGCTGATATCCTAAACTATCATTTAGGTTGATATCCAGAACTACCACTTAGGCTGATATCCTAAACAATCTCTTAGGCTCATATCCTAAACTATCACTTTGGCTAATTTCCTAATTTTTCATTTAGGCTGCTATCCTAAACTATCTCTTAGGCTTATATCCTAAACTATCATTTAGGATGATATCCTAAACCATCACTTAGTTTGACATCCAATATCATTCAGGCTAATATTCGAAATAATCTTTTGGACTGATATCCTAAACAGTCATTTAGGCTAATATCCCAAACTGTCACTTAGGCTGGTATCCCTAACTATCATGTAGGATGATATCCTAAACTATCATTTAGGCTAATAGCCTAAGCTATCACTTAGGCTCATATTGCTGTATTTCTTATTCGATAGGTCCGAAACCTATCATACCCCTTTCGATCCTTATTTAGAGAGTTTGGTATCGATGGTGTCCCTATTGGTCATGCTCTAAATGGATTACATCAACTTCCTTCTGTGGACCGGTACCCTAAACTGGCCGATGGGCACCCGTCTTGCTGTCTATCCTGTTGGAAAGCAGATCTGATATCCTATCGTGCCCCATTTCTCTTGGGCAGGTATCCCGAATTACCCAGGTAATACTTGTGATGCCCAATGGATTCCCCACTCGACTTGTTCCAAACCTTCATTTGGGTTGGTAGCTTGAACTACCCGGATGACTTCCGTAACCAGTCACTTTTTGGTCGGCATGCACCGTGAGTCTTGTCTGGTGCCTTTCTCAACTAGTCAGTCGTTTTCTGATCTGGACCTACACATCAAATGATTAGCAGCGACAATTGCGTGACTGTGGACTTTATGCAGCAATCCTGAATTCGACAATTACAATCAGGAGAATGTCCTAAAGTAGAGTGGCCAAATACAGAGCTATCAAAGCACCATGGTTGACTAAAGCACATCCTAGACATGCTAGTCAGAGGCAGGATATAGTCCCAATCAAAGGCATTTATAAAGTTGTCGCACTCCTTCTGTCTTCCATGTGCAATACAGGAAAGCAATTGGATAAACATACTTCCAGTCACTAGATGAATGCCGTCACTTGCTTTTCCTAATTACTTTCTCAGTTACAATGATGGTTCAAGGTGCATCAATAGTTACAATCCGGCATCCGAAACTCCACCCCCACGAATGATGTCCAGTCTGTTCAATACCAAGGCATGTCAACAGCTCTTTCGTCAAAAGTCACATATCATGTGCCTGACAGAGCACCAATTATTATGTAACTAAACGAAAGTCTTTGAGCAAGGGCATGTCAGTAGTTCTTTGGTCAAAAGTCCCATAATAGGCGCTCGATAAAACACCAAGACAGAGCCTTCGACCAGGGGCATGTAAGCTGCTTTGTGGAAAAGGGGACAGTTTTAGAAATGCTGGGTGCAATTTATCTTCCAAATGATAGTCTGTGCATCTTCTTATAAAGAAGTGACATTCATTATAGCCAAGGCAGCGTTGGCATATCACAAACACTCCGAAATTACGACAGCATTATACAACAAAATCTCTAGCTGTTTCAACTGATATTCCTCACAACGTTCACGATCCAGGGCGCTCTGGCACTTGAATAAGATCCCCTTGGCAAATCTTTTTGGCTAAACAGTTGGTCAGGATCCCCGCATCCTTGTCTCCCGGATCCACGTCTGAAAGGACGGAGTTCAAAGACGTTCTCCTTGACTTCGCTCCAAGCAGAATGAAGTCGTTTCCCTCTAGATTCTCCCTTTGGAAGAAACAAAACCCAGAGATATATCACTTAGGCTGATATCCTAAACTATCATTTAAGCCGATATCCTAAACTATCAATTAAACTGATATCCTAAACTATCACTTAAGCTGATAACCAAAACTATCACTTAGGTTGATATCCTAAACTATCATTTCGGGCGATATCCTAAACTATCACTTAGGTTCATATCCTAAACTATCGCTTAGGTTGATATCCTAAACAATCACATTGGCTGATATCCTTAACAATCATTTAGGCTAATATCCTAAACTATCATTTTCGTTGAAATCCTAAACTATCACTTAGGCTAATTTCCTAAACTATCATTTAGGCTGTTATTGTAAACTACCACTTAGGCTGACATCATAAACTATCATTTAGGCTGATATCATAAACTATTACTTAGGCTGATTTCCCAAACTATCAATTAGGCTGATATCCTAAACTATCATTTAGGCTGATATCCTAAACTATTAGTTAGGCTGATATCCTAAACTACTAGCTAGGCTGATATCCTAAACTATTACTTTGGCTGATATCCTAAACTATCATTTAGGCTGATCTCCTAAACTATGATTTAGGCTGATATCCTAAACTATCACTTAGGCTGATATCCTAAACTATCGCTTAGGCTGATATCCTAAACTATTACTTAGGCTCATATCCTAAATAATCAATTAGGTTGATATACAAAACTATCACAGTGGCTGATATCCTAAACTATCACTTATGGTGATATTCTAAACTATCACTTAGGGTTATATCCTAAACTATCACTTAAGCAGATATCCTAAACTATCTATGACCATCCCGATGGAACCCTTGTGTGGGTCTCCTACTACCGGGTGCGTGGATACAAACGAGGAGACCCGCTATGGTCAAGGCGAAGATGGCGAATCCGGAGGAAGAGATAAGACCCGGAAACACCAATGGACGACAAAAAAGATAAGGAAAGGAGTCGCCACCTAGTCTTTTAATAGAAAGACGAGGAAAACCAAAAAACACAAGAAAATCGAGAAGCAAATAAGATGCAGAATGTATGTGTGTGCTCTGTGCCTAATGGACAATGCACAAATGAATGCGGGCCAAAGAAAGGGTTAGGATTCTGGTTACGCATGGGGAAGGGGTTAGGCACCCCCATACGCCTGAGAAAACTCAGTCTTTCTAGGTTTCCCTACTGTCAACGGTTTGCTAAATGTATGCTTGCTTATTTTATATGCTCCTGCATGAAGATGATTGAAAACATGCCAAATCAAAGAAAAGAAATGAAATAAACGGGAAAAGTTAATCCGAGGGTCAAATGTAGGCATTGAGAATGCCGATCACTTAATGCCCTTGGGCGATGAGGAAAATCGTGAAATTCTCAAAAAGCGGCCCGTAAAATAGCAGAAATTGGGGATAAATCCAAGAAAATCAAAAATGGGAAAATAATCCTCATTTCAGGACCATGTCAGCTTTATAAGCCTTTTACTATACACCCTCGTGCGATGGAAAACCAAATCAAGTCAAAGACACGGAAAATCGAGAGAAATCTAGGAAACAAGGAGAAAACCAAGCTAAGAAAGCGTGCGCAAAGCCAAGTAGAAAAGACAAGAAAACTTGTGCGGAAAGACGTGAAAAGATATGCAAATTACAAGTGTGAGTGCAAATAGGAAAACTACAAGGGGTTTTGTGCAAAAAGCCCAAATTCCGACGAAAAATGAAGCTCTGAAGCCCAAGTCATCAAAAATATATAGGAAAACACATTCTATGCAACTATGAAGAATCTAGGGCCAAATGTGCAAATATGTGCAATCCTAGTTAAAATGAAGTTTCCTAGGGGTTAGAATGCAATTTTACCACCTAAACATGCATTTAAAACAATTCAATTGAAATTTAGGGTAAAAATGTAAGAAAAATGATTCAGGGATGTTCAGAGGCAAAACAGTCATATTACCCTAGAAAACACGCATTCAAAGTAAAATCAATGAAGTACAGGGGCTAAACTGCAAATTGCCTAGTAGAATAAAGCATCCAGAAGAATTTCAGTAAAGATAGAGGGTTAAAGTGCAATTTACCTTGAGAAACAAGCTTCAGAAAAGTTTTCAAATAAGTTTAGGGGTTTAAATGCAAATAAACCAAAGAAATGAACATTCTGGAAAGTTTCTGCAAAGTCCAAGGGTTTAAACGCAAATTAACCAGCAAAAAACATGCATCTTGATTGATTTCAAAGAATACAAGGGCTTCTATGCAATTTGTCTAAAGCAAAAAACATTTTAAAAGAACTACAGGGCTTTTATTAAAGTTTTAAACTCAGAAAACATTATTTTAAATGTTTAGGATAAAACATGTAATATTTTCAGTTAAAACTTTATTCGAAAGATTTAAGAAAAATGACTGAAGGACCTAATTGTAATAGAAGGACCTAAAAGTAAGGTCAGAAGGACCTAGATGTAAGAAGAAAGTAAACTTTTGAATTTTATTAAAAAAAAGTTTTTATGTTTTTTATTTAAAAAAAGAAACGACGGAGCTCTATCGTCGACGACCGTCAAAGGATGCTAAAAGGGGCCTTCTTGGGGTCTGATCTTAGATCAGACCCCACAGGAAGCGAGAGGGGTGAGAAGAAGGAAGATCCATCAGATCCGATACGAGATCTGACAGTGGGAATGGCCTCCCCACCCCCTCCCCACTACAGGACACCGGCGATGGCACTAGGGAAGAAGGGCTCCCTGGAGGCTGAGGCACGGCTTCCGGTGGCTGCAGGGACTTCTCAGAGGCTCTTCGCATCTTCTAGAGCGGAGTGATGACGTATAGGTGCGGAGTGGAGGCTGCCTAACGTCGCTGTAGCCTCCTCCGTCGAGCGACACTGCTGGTACGATCCAGAGCTAATGGCACGATCCTAGTGACTGCGGAGGCCTCGCTGGACACGATGGAGCGTTGCTGGAGCATTAGAGGTGTGTGAAGCAGTGGGAAGCACGTGCTCCACCTCTGGAGGAGTCATCTTCTCCGGCGACGGCAATTCTGGCTCGAGACTTCGGCGATCGATGCGCAAGCTGCAGGAGGGGCTAGAATGGCAATCCAAGAGGTGGAGAGGCTTGATGGAGACCAGAGGAGGAGGAGAGAGGCCTCGGGGGTCCAGGAGACTCTCTGGATTGCCCCGCCCAACTCTATCGCCATAGAGCAGCGACGGTGGGGCACTACGGAGCTCCGCTGGCCAAGGGATCACTCTAGATGCCTTGGAAACGCCCCAGGAAGAGAAGGAGAACCTAAAGGACCATAATTAAAGACCAGGAGGGATCAGAGGATGCTAACCTGACCTGGAGAAACTCTGCACCTCGCCGGAGCTCTGGAAATGGTGCCCTCTATCCTTTGTAAATCCACCACTCACTCTAGAATTAACTGGAGCTCTCTTCCTCCCTCAATCGTGCGATCAGTGTGCTCAATTCACTGCCTCTACCTCCCCTTTTATAGGCTAGTAGAAATTAGGTGACCCATTCCGATAGGAGGCACCTCCGCGCTAACAGAAACTACAACTAACCACCAGACCCACTAGTTGGCCTTATAACAGCCTAACACACTCTAACGGTTGTCCTCTTTTGCTGCTCCCTCTTGTCCCTTGCACGCCGACAGCAACTGACGGCGACCTAAGAGTCTCTGGTGACCCATCCAACGGCTGGAGATGCTCCGGTGGCTTGCTGGGCTAGATGATGGATTAGAGTTGAGCTCAATGAGGAAAACTAATTGAGACGAAATGTGTTTAGGGGGAGAAAAATGGGTTCAGTGAGGATGGGAGTAGGAAAATGTAATATTTGTATATTTTTGGTAGAAAAACATTAGTAAATGAAGAAGGGAAAAAAGAATATGGTGTTGGGTTGAAACAATATAGGGAGGAATTATTCATTGTCGGCCTTCATGGATTTTGGGCTCAATTTGGGCCTAAAGGGCCTTGTCGGCCTCCATGGGCCCAAATGGGCTAAATGGGCCCAAATGGGTTAAATAGGCCTTCAATGAATTAAATGGGCTCAAAAAAGGCTAAATGGCCCAAATAAGTCTTGTAGGCCCAAGTAAGCACAATTAGGGTTTAATGGGCCTATGTGGGCCTTCATGGGCCCAAGTGGGCTTTCATGGGCCCAAGTGGGATTCCATGAATTAAGTGGGCCTAATGAGGGTTAGAGATCAGCCACCACATCTCCATCCTGCAAAATCAAAAAATTATGGTGTCTACAGATGCCCCTCCCTGAGCGAGGTCAAAGGACAAATAGAATAGAGACTGATGCTCAAGGTTGACAAAGACACCCCATGTGAAACCACATACAAGAATTAACTACATGCAATTAGCCACTAGCCAGAGTACATACCAGAGGTCCGCCTCAAAGGTCCAACCACCACAGCCAAAGCTAAATAGAGGAATAAACACAAAAGACTACGAATTGACAAGTTGACGACAAATCAGCCCCTAAGAGACATGACTGGTTATCGCACTTGTCGAGAAAAGCGCCGAACAAGACTCACGGTGCTTGCCGACCGAAAAATGACTGACCACGGAAGTCATCCGGGTAGTTCGGGCTACCAGCCTAGAAATAGGGAAGAAACAAAGAGAGTGGGGAATCCATCAGGCACCATTGGGATTGCCCAGGTAGTTCGGGATACCAACCCACAGGAGCAAAGGAACAACACGGAGTAGAACTCAAACCAAAAAAAAGAGGGGCACCGAAGTTTGTCCAGATGGACAACAACAGAGACGGGAACATCAGGACTACATCCAATAGTCCAGGAGAAAAGGGGAGGCCTGGATTCCATCTGTCCGGATAGGACCCAAAGGCGGGAGAGAGTGCCTTGATTCCATCCGTCCAAATAGGACCACACAAGCGAGGATAATTCCTCAATCCCAACCGTCCGGATAGGACCGCAAAGACCAAGAAAATGCCTTAATCCCATCTATCCGGATAGGACCCGATCCCATCCGTCAGGATAGGACCGCAAAGGTGAGGAAAATGCCTCTATCCCATCTATCCGGATAGGACCGCAAAGGAGAGGAAAATACCTCTACCCCATCCGTCTGGATCGGACCGTAAAGGCAAGGAAAATGCCTTAATCCCATCCGTCTGGATAGGACCTGATCCCATCCGTCCGGATATGATCGCAAAGGCGACAAAAATGCCTCAATCCCATCCATCTGGATAGGACCCGATCCCATCTGTCCGGATAGGACCACAAAGGCCAAGAAAATGCCTCTATCCCATCTGTCCAGATAGGATCCGATCCCTTCCATCCAGATAGGATCTCACAGGAGGGAGAATGCCTTAATCCCATCCGTCCAGATAGGACTCGATCCCATCCGTCCGGATAGGACCGTAAAGGCGAGGAAAATGCCTCAATCCCATCCGTTCGGATAGGAACTCGAAGGAGAAGGAAATGCCTCGATCCCATCTGTCTGGATAGGACCGCAAAGGTGAGGAAAATGCCTCAATCCCATCCTTCCAGATAGGAACTCGAAGGCGAAGGAAATGCCTCGATCCCGTCCATCTAGATAGGACCCGATCCTATCCGTCCGGATAGGACCTGATCCCATCCGTTCGGATAGGATTTCACAGGCGAGAGAAGGTGCCTTAATCACATTTGTCCGGATAGGACACGATCCCATCCATCCAGATAGGATCTCACAGGCGAGAGGAGGTGCCTTGATCCCATCCGTCTGGATAGGACCCAATCCTATCGGTCCAGATAGGATCTCACAGGCGAGAGAAGGTGCCTTAATCCCATTCGTCCGGATAGGACCCGATCCCATCCACCCAGACTGGAACTTGAAGGTGAGAGAGGGGGGCCTGACCTTCTATTTAGCCACAAGGATTTAACAAGGAAAATCTTATTCAAGTATCAGTGCACCCTGGATTGTCACCGCTGTGGGGAATGTCCGTTGAAATGGCGTCGTGTGCTACATTTGTCATCTAGTAGGAGCCATTTATGTGGTGAATGACACTTCTCTGTAAGAAGATACACTGACCATCACTTGGAAGATAATTCATGCCATGCATTCTCGAAATTGTCCTTCTTTCCACAAAGCAGCTTACATGCCATTGGTCGAAGGCTCTCATTACATTACAAGTTGATGTTCTGTATGTGACTTCTGACTAAAACACAGCTGTCATGCCCTTGGTCGAAGTCTTCGGTCCAATTTCGCCATGACTGGTCTTTTTTATGTGAACTCTGACCAAAGAGCAGCAGACATGCCCCTGGTCGAAGGCTCCAGTTCGGTTACATTGTAAGTTGATGTTCTGTATGTGTCTTTTGACCAAAGAGCAGCTAACATGCCCCTGATTGAAGTCTCTGGTTCAATTTCACCACAACTAGTCCTTTGTACGTGACCACTGACCAAAGGGCAGCTAACATGCCCCTAGCATTAAGGAAAATGATGCACAATGGAACCAGGCTACTCCGAGGAGTGTTAGGCACCACTCAAGGATATAAAGACTTGAGGGTTAGGCTGTGACTGTAGGCACACTTTGAATCATTGAAATGGCTACAGCTGATTTAGGTTAAGGCTCGTGACACCATTGTCCACTGACTAGAGGCATGTAATTTCATCCACTGTTTTGTGCTATGCTCGATTGGCAAGAAGTAATGTGAGACATCGTAGTATGTCTTAGGCTGGCTATTCTCTGCTCCGCTACTTGTTATGCCACTATGCTCTGGCTACAGACAAGTATTTGCATGTGTTGTCCTCAGGCTTTCCACAAACATTGTTTACCATGCTCGAACTGTTGCGGAGGAATTGTTGTCACAACGTCGATTCTGTAGGCCTGTGTAGCACATGCATTATCTGGTGTCCTCACTGTATATGTACTTTGACTACTGAGGAGCTGGAATGTCCCTGGGTAAAAGCACTTGGCAAAGAGCCTGCAAACAAAAAGATTGATCCAAGCAAAGCTATGATGATTATCATTATCATTATGGGCTTTATGATTCGTGAGCAATTTAGTTATGCAAGAGTGAATTTTGTTTGATGCATGCCTTGTGATTTCAGTTGCATGTTATCTGTATTTACTATCCTGCCTGTTCAATGAGTTCATTATCAAGGTCGCTTGCTTGTTTAGTTTAGCTGTTGGTTTGCCCTCACCTAGGCTGGAATGTTGTATGTCTATTAGAGGAGGATGACCCTTTTGACTCAGTTGCCACTACAAAGACTTGCAAGTCGTTAGGTGGCTCTCACTGAGTATGGGTGGCACTCGGATTCGCTATGAGGTATTGCGGTGGACCTGGCTCCATGCCAAACTCTTTAAGGTCCTGCACTTGCTTTTTCCTTTTCGATATCATCGTCTTTTCTTTTCTTCTATTCACTCATAGACGTGTGGCTTCACTTTAACCTTGTCTTGGAGGTAATAAGCACCCAACCTATCTAGGAGGCCTTTATTGTAAGAGGGTGGGTTAGGCCCTCAAAGGTGTGATTTGACTGAGCACGTTCTCCAACTCCTCTCCAAGGTATGGTAAGGGTAGAGCTACAACGCATGCCTCTCACTCTTGGGCTGACTTCTGTCTTCACCTTCTGTCTTCTCTATTCTTTTATTCCCTTGCGAATGTATGTTTTCTTTTCTAGCTCACACTCTCAGTCACCCCTAACATTTTATCTCCCTCTTGCAGGTGCAGGATCCTTGTGGAGCTTGGACACTTCGTCTGGCTTTGATATTTGGTGGCTCCCATGATAACTTGGCTGTCTAAGTTGTGACAACTGAGGAGGGATTATCCACTCTAACATTGGCAAGCTTTTCCAATTTCTCATCATCAGGCAGAATGTTACTGACAAGCAAACTACCCTCCTAATTGTTCTAGATGTTTTTCTATTGTTTTATGTTTTTTACTTTTTCTTTTTATTTATCTTTTGTACTTTTTCTATTTTTTTTGTTTTTTGATATATGATGATGTAGAAAGAAAACAAAGAAAACCCAGGAAAAGGATACAACTCCTCGCTGTACCATTGGAAACTGCAATCAAGGCAGGTGTATCCAAAGCCATCAGAAGCTGTGATTGTCACTGTGAATACTAAATCTGCTGATGGCCTTAACATTGTATCTTTGTTGGAACTAATATCAGTTCTGACGGTTGTCTCCCACTTGATCCAGGGTATTTGCACGTGTTGGGTTACATCAGCGCATGGAAAATCGACAAACTTTAAGGTTGCCCCCCCCCCATAGAGGAACAAGAACAAGAGTGGCGCATATGAGTGGCGCCGAACAGAACTGAGAAAAGAAAGATGGACAAACTAGGCAAAAGGGGAAGAAGAACAAGAGCGGCATACACATGTGCTGCCAAAAAGAAGCAAGGAGACTACAAGCTAGGGGAAAAAAATGGCTCGATGGATTCCTCGGGAAAAACTAGGAGAAAGGGGAAAACCCCTGAGGTTCCAGTATCCTCGGAGCTTGCAGGCCCTGACATGGTAAGGTCGGCTATTCTAGGGTGTGCATGTGTGCAAGTGTATGTGTGGGCTGCCTCCTGTGTGTTGACGACAATGCTCCCATTGTCAATCAAATTCTGGACAGCATTCTGGAGAGTGTAACACCCATTTGTTGAATGCCCACGTACGCGATGGTATCCGCAAAAAAAGTTTGCTTATACCATTGAGGAAGCAGGTTCTGTGGTGGGCGAATCTACGATAGCTGCAGAATTGGCGCAACTTTAGGAAAGATGTCGCTCTTTCCATATGACGAGGCCGCCCTTGCCGTTGTTGCTGCCCTTGCTGACTCGGCATATCACGACATGTCGGTTCAACGGTGACATGTGGCTGTGTAATGCGCACTGAACTAGATGCTAGTGATGATAAAGATATGGGTGCAAGTGATATGCCTTGTGCGGTAACAATAATGGTCCCACAGTCGATTAAAGTCTGTATGACATCCCGCAAAGGGAAGCATTTATTAGTCGAATGACCTAGGGCTCGACGATAATCACAGTATACGCTTGCATCGTACCACCGAGGGAGTGGAGTCGGTGGGGGACGTGGATCTGGGAGTCTCATAGGCGACACAACCTGAGGGAAAAACAGTGCTCAATGGCTTACCTAGTTGAGTGTAGTCACTTTCAACGTGACGATGTCGTTTCTTCTTAGGTTGCTATCTTTGTTGAGCCGATGCGATGAGATGCACTGGCTTGACAGTGGGAGGTGTGCACCTAGTGTGCGGTGACGACGTACGTGTTGGAACCTGATCTTGATGTTGAGGTGGATTCTGGATATGTTGTGTTGTGTGTGGTGTGAAGAGCAACAACTGCGGCATCGGTACAGCTTCTGGTGACGGACTCGAGAAATGTTGTACCCTCACGCAACCAATGGGTTGACTCCTAGTTGACTGTGATGCATGTTGTGAATAATGCAATTATGGTGTAGGAGGCAGAGATAACGCCCCCATCGCTGGAGCAGTGGGATGCTAAGGCGATGGTATGGGCAATAAAGTAATAAGGTGAGCTCGCAATACTTTAGTGGTCTGCACTGGAGCCTCAGTGATCGAAGGAGGAGGACTCACAACATGATCAAGAGAAAGGGCCATGCGCTCGAACTCTCGGGCCAAAGCCATCAAGCGTTGAGCCTGCGTGGCCGAAGACCCACCAAAAGATAGGTTAAAGGCACAAGTGGAACAGGAATGGTCCCTAAAATAGATGAATCAACAGCTCCTTGAACTCCTGAAACAGGAGGGCCCAAGGAATAGAGTGAAGATGGTAGAACTTCTGGGACCCGTGTGGTAGTCACCGTAGTTGAATCAGTGACTGGCCCTAGACAGAATTGTTTGCCTCTATCTCGGAAGAGAAGATAAGGATCCTCCCTGATTCCTAAATCGGGATGCACAGAGGGAAGGAGAAGCAGTCAAAGTGAGAGAAGGAGGACCTGAGTGTGGGACCCCCTTCAGAACAACAACCGGAGGCTTGCAGGTTTGCGGGGCCATGGCTATCCACAAGTGAAATAAAGGAGTTACGGAAGAGGACAAACACACGAGCTCTAAGATGAACTACAGTCGACATGTGACCAATAACTCGGAAAATACAAGAGAACACAACCACAGGAAGCCGCTCGCGATGAAGACACCCGAGGTCTTGGCTGAGGACCTCGCAACAAAGTACTTGAGAAAACAGGTAAAAGAAATAGGTATCAGAACCTGGACAACGACACAAAGACAAATGCGGGTTATTAGGGTTGCATGCCATGACACACAATGTAGATGAATGTCCTAAAGTGCACTCTCTCACCATGCATGTCCCATGTGGGGTCAGCCATACGGGACGCACTCATGGGTTTAGATTTTGATTCTGGTCAGAAAGTAAGGTCCTCGCTCAAAATCCTGGCCAAAGCGAGGTAGTGAAGGACTGGTGCGTTGGTGGCCTCGTCTCCTACAGTAGCAAGGAGTTGTACCCTCTACTAGCACCGACACGACCCCGGCCAAGGGGGGACAAGCCAACGACACACTTTACGCCAAAGCTACAGAACGGGCTGCTAGAATCATCCTTCACAAACTATGGGTAGATTGAGAGGAGAAGATGCATGCATTCTAAAATGATCATTCATGCGATATGCTTTGGTGTCTTTTACTTGCATTTTATTAAACTAGAGGGGATTGTGAGCATTTGTCTCTAGTTAGTCCTTATTGATTGTTCAACTGAGTTTGTGTGGTTTATCCAGAGGAAACTATGAGCATTTGTCTCTAGTTATGCCTTATTAATTGTTCATCTGAATTTGTGTGTTTTATTTTAACAAGGTAGGGAGGCAAACAAGTCTCTACTCTCCTAATCACGGCAAATACAAAAAGATGGGGAAAAAACACACAATTATGGCATCCAAAAGTCGGACAAAATGTGTGATCATGGCTTGTGCAGGTGTAGTGCTCAAGTAGGTGAATAAAAGCAAGTATCGACAAACAAAGCATGAATTAAGGCATGTGCATGTGCAGTGGCATAGCAACAGTGTAAAGAAAGCAAAAAAGGCATGTTCAGTCAAATATTTACAAGCAAATATGAAGAAACAAACAAGTATAATGTAAACAGACCAAAGACAAGTACGGAAACTAGAACGAAAGCTAGAATCTGGATATCCCCAGCGGAGTCGCCAGTTCCTGTGACCATGCCAGTGGAACCCTTGCGCAACGCTCCTACTACCGGGTGCGTGGAAACACACGAGGCGACCCAATATGGTCACAGCGAAGATGGCAAGTCTGGAGGAAGAGATAAGACCCAGAAACACCAAGGGAAGACGAAAAAGATAAGGAAAGGAGTCGCCACCTAGTCTTTTAATGGAAAGACGAGGAAAACCAAAAAACACAAGAAAATCGAGAAGCAAATAAGATGCAGAATGTATGTGTGTGCTCCATGCCTAATGGACAATGCATAAATGAATGCGGGCCAGAGAAAGGGTAAGGATTCTGGTTACACATGGGGAAGGGGTAAGGCACCCCCATGCGCCCGAGAAAACTCGGTCTTTCTAGGTTTTCCTACAGTCAATGGTCTGCTAAATGTATGCTTGCTTATTCTATATGCTCATGCATGAAGATGATTGAAAACATGCCAAATCAAAGAAAAGAAGTGAAATAAAGGGAAAAAGTAAATCCGAGGGTCAAATGTAGGCATTGAGAATGTCGCTTTACTGTATACCCTTAGGCGATGAGGAAAATTAACCAGCAAAGAAATGCAAATAAATTAAAGAAATGAACATTCTAGAAATTTTCTGCAAAGTCTAGGGGTTTAAATGCAAATTAACCAAAAAAAACATTCATCCTGGATGATTTTAAAGAATACAAGGGCTTCTATGCAATTTTTCTAAAGCAAAAATCATTTTAAAAGAACTAGATGGCTTTTATTAAACTTTTAAACTCAGAAAACAATATTTTAAATGTTCAGGGTAAAACATGTAATATTTTCAATTAAAACTTTATTCGAAAGATTTAAGAAAAATGACTGAAGGACCCAATTGTAATAAAAGGACCAAAAAGTAAGGTCAAAAGGACCTAAATGTACGAAGAAAGTAAACTTTTGAATTTTATTAAAAAAATAGTTTTTATGTTTTTTATTTAATAAATGAAACGCTGACGCCGGCGATGGAGCTCCACCGCCGACGCCGGCAATTGAGCTCCACCGCCGACGAACGTCAAAGGAGGCTAAAAGTGGCCTTCCTGGGGTCTGTTCTTAGATCAGACCCCACAGGAAGCGAGAGGGGAGAGAAGAAGGAAGATCCATCGGATCCGATGCGGGATCTGAAGGTGGGAATGGCTTCCCCACCCCTTCCACCGCTGCGGGACTCCGGCGATGGTGTTGGGGAAGAAGGGCTCCCTGGAGGCTAAGGCACAACTTCTGGTGGCTGCAGGGACTTCTTAGAGGCTCCTCGCATCTTCTGGAGGAGAGTGATGATGTATATGTGCGGAGTGGAGGCTGCCAGACGTCGTTGTAGCCTCCTCCGATGAACGACGCTGCTGGAACGATCCAGAGCTTGTGGCGCGATCCTGGTGGCTCCGAAGGCCTCGTGGGACACAATGGAGTGTTGCTGGAGCATCAGAGGTGTGTAGAGTAGCGGGAAGCACGTGCTCCTCCTCTGGAGGAGTCGTCTACTCTAGCGGTGGCAATTCTGGCTCGAGACTCTGGCGATCGACACGTAGGCTGTAGGAAGGGTTGGAACGGCGATCCAAGAGGCGGAGAGGCTTGAAGGAGACCAGAGGAGGAGGAGAGAGGGCTCGGGGGTCTAGGAGACTCTCTGGATTGCCCCCCCCCCCCCCC
>JAMKQA010011259.1:0-21077 GCA_024699735.1 Posidonia australis
AATTATCACAGAGAAAATAAGCTGTTGAAAGCTTTCCAAGGAAATCCAGGGTCTAATATGCAATTTGTCAGAAACAAAACACATTTAAAAACACTAGAGGGCTTTTATGCAAGTTTTGAACTCTGAAAACATTACTTAAAAAAGTGCAGGGTATGAAATGTAATATTTTCAGTTAAAACTTTATTCAAACATTTTCAGAAAAATGATGGATGGACCTAGATGCAATGAATGGACCTAAAAGTAATTTCAGAAGGACCTAAATGCAATGAAAACTATGTTTTCTGAAATTTTTATTAATATGCATGATTTTTTTAATTTTCTTTTTATTAAAATGCTCGACGGCCGCCGGCGACCATCAGGGGGCTCCAAAAAGCGCTTCCCGATGGCCTGATCTTAGAGTAGACCACCTGGGAAGCAAGAAGGGGGCAGGAGGAGCACATCCAATGGAGTGGATGTGTCCTTCGACAACTGGAGCGTCCTCCCCACCTCGCTCGCCGTCGAGGACATCCGGCGACGATCTGGAGGTGGGTGGAGGCTCCGGAGGGCAGCGGCTCTGAGGTCCTGGAGGCTCGTGGCGGGAAGATCGGGAGGTCCTGGGTGTTCCGGAGCGGTGCGGTGGCTGGGGGCGTCGGAGTGGCTGTCGCCGCAGTCTTCTCCGGCGAGGCACGTGGCTGCGGCGCTCGGGGAGTCGTGGCGCGAATCCAGGGGCATGGCTATCTTCGCAAGAGTCTGAGGATGCTGAGGGGATGCACGGATGGCTGCGACGAGGCGCAGGGGCGTCGAGGACGTGTGGACAGTGGAGCGCCGGCCGTCTTCTCCGACGCCGACGACCGCGGGGGCGATTTCCGGCGATCCCCGTGGAGGCGGCTGGAGGCTCTGGAGCGGCGCAGCAGGGCCCGATGACGTCGAGGGATACCAGGGGAGTAGATGAGAAGGCTCGGGGGTCCAGGAAACTTCCTGGACCCCCCCCACCTAGGTCGCCAGAAAACAACTCTGGCGAGGCCTGGGAGGGGGAAATAGGCCACTGGACCTCCAGGGTCCAGCTGGGAAGACTCATGGGACCTAAGAAATCTAAAAAGGAAGACCAGAGAGGGCTGAGGGGTGTGTACCTGGACTGACAGAGGTTTTCACCTCTTGAAGCTTGTCGGAGGTTGCCGAATTTGGCTCCTCTCCACCACTGAGTGCTCCTCTCGCTTCTCTCACTCTGAATTGCAGAAATGAGCTCTCAATTGTGTCTCTTCTCCTCCTGAATTGGTTGTTTCTTCTCCTTTTATATGGTAAGCTCCCTTGTAACAAACCACCCCTCTCTCTAACAGATTCTCCACCATTGTCTCCCTCCTGTCCCCCCTTTGTCCCCTTAGTTGGATTGTGAGAACAATCGAGAAGAACCAAGGTTGGTCATTTAGGTAAAAATGGAGGGAAATGTGTAAAGTTTAGGAAAAAAATAAATGTTAGATTGAAATGAAATAATAGAGAAGAGAAAATGGGTGAAGTTTGTTGTGGGCTTGATGGGCCAAGGTGGACTCAATTGGACTCAACAGGCCTAAGTGGGCTTCACGAGCCTCCATCGGCCAATGTGGGCTTTGTGGGCCCACATGGGCCCAAATGGGTTTAGGTGGGCCCAAACGGACCAAACGGGCCCAAACAAGTTGAATGAGTGTTAAAAGGATTTAGAATGGACTTGTGGACCCGAACGGGCTCAGATTGGGTTTAATGGACCTATGTGGGCCTTGTGGGCCCGCATAGGCCCAATTAGGGTTGATTGGGTCCAAAGAGGCTAAATGGACTCAAATGGGCTTCCATGAATCAAATGACCTGAAAAGGGTTTGAGCTCAACCACCAGACCCTCATCCTGCAAAATTGGGAAAAATTGGGGTGTCTACACTTCCCCTATTTTCACAACATTTATGCGGCACTTTTCTATCTGCATCAGACTTCTTAAGATATGATTGTACGAAACAAAGCCATTTGTCTAATCGAAAGTAAATATTTTGATGTTGTTCCGCAGGAGTTCTTCTTCCTAGTCCGGTATGCCTTAAGTCAAGAGAAGTTGAAGCTTCCCTATTCGATCATGGGTTTCCCTACGATGGTTGTACTAGCACATTGCTCAAATGTTCTCTGGATGTGGATTGGGAAATTGACGGACAGTAACCGTGACAAGCTACGGACTTGGGGTATCCCCTCAAAGTTCTTGGATATTGCGAATGTGGAGGTTTCCCGATATCTTTTGTGTGTAGCTGCCCAATTCTGGAAGCTCGCTACCCATGTATTCCGCTTCGGAGGAATTGAATTGACTCCCACTTTGAAGGAGGTCCGCTAAACGTACAGTCTGCATAGGCTTATGGGGCCAACGGTGTTTATGTGGCATGACGAATACTCTTCAGTATTGAGTGAACTGACTGGCCTGTCAACTAGCGATTGTGGTTGTCAACTCATCTGTACTGATAGGCCAACTCCATTATTACAATTAGGATATTTTGACAAGATGGTCGAGATGCGCACCTCCTTGGGTGATGAGTTATGGCTGAAAGGTTTTGTGGTCCACTTCATAGGCAAGCTAGTTTTCAGCCACAGTCGGACCGTTATGAATATCGAGGTTATGGAGATTGCTTTGGTAGTGGTAGCCCATCAGATGGACTTGGCTCCAGTTATCCTGGCAAAGATTTACCAGGCCTTAGACCGGTCATTACGTTATTGCCGACATTTCTATGATTGCGGAGATTTTGTACTGGTGTGGTTGGCCACTCATCTGGGTGTGGAAATCTTACGCCCTCAACGGTCAGCCTTCGAATCTTATTGCCAAAGTGTTCATGCTCGCACCCTCACATCAATTCACAAGGAGTATGAGTGGCTAGAGAGATTGACAGAAGACAAGGTGACCTAGCGCATCATTCCTTCGACAACTCATAATTTCGAGGCTTTGTTCAATACTACAGACATGTAGCTTATCATCCTACTGGGGCTGACTGGTGGTGTTGAGTATCATCCAATTCAGGTGATACGGCAGTTCGGATACCAACAGGATTCCTTCGTTCAAGGGTTAATGACAGCTCGGTTTCAGGAATACCCTTTGAGAACTTATGCCTTCACTAAGGAACGATCACGCCACCATTGCTCCATGTTTGTTAATGCTAACGGGCTTTGGCAGGGGGACCCCATTGCTCCATATTTGTTTATCATCGCTATGGATCCTCTCTCTTGCCTCCTCAAGCTCGCAGTGAAGGAGTGCTGCATTTCACCTATCCATAGAGGGCTTGTATCAGTCCACCACATCTTATTTGCCGACGACCTACTCGTCTGTGCTCGCGCTGATGTTCTCTCTGCACACGCCATTTGTGATACACTTGACCAATTTGCCGCACTCTCTGGCCTACGCATCAATCCATCTAAGAGCTCTCTCCTGCTTGGCTGCTATTGCGTGGACCCGGAGCATCTCTCTTCTGTGCTTGGCATTCCTCTGGGTTCACTCCCAGTCAAGTATCTTGGACTCCCGCTATCTTCCAAATGCCTCTCTACTGTGCTCGGTCGTCCTTTGGTTGACAAGGTCAAGAAGTGCCTGGCTGAAAGGTGCGCGGCTAGCCTTAGTTACGCTGGAAGGTGCATCCTCATCCACACTGTTCTTTCATCGCTTCTGCTCTACTGGATGGCAGTATTCAAGCTTCCGACGTCCACCATCATCGAGCTTGATCGTGTCGCCCTCCACTTTCTTTGGAAGGATAGGAAAATCCCTCTGGTTTCCTGGGACACCTGTTGCAGACCCTTTGAGGAAGGTGGCCTTGGCCTGAGGCACATGGCTGATCTCAACAACATTGCAATGCTGAAATTGATCATGAGGCTCACTAGAGACCCTAGCTCTCCCTGGGAATGCTGGATTCACACGAAATATCTTCTTCGCTTTCCTTTCTGGTGCGCCCCTATCACGCGCAGGTCGTCTTGGGTGTGGCGGAGCATCTTGTCGTCGAGGACACTGGTTGCACTTCTATTTGATCCAAACTATAGGGAATGGCTTCGGGACCAGGCATCCAGATTTTCGTCTGCTACTGCATGGGAGGCGGTTCGCCCACGTTCTCCTATTTGCTCTTAGTCCAGGGCCGTTTGGTTCAAAGGGCACACCCCCAAACATGCCTTCATCGTCTGGCTTGCTGCTCTCCGGAGGATAAAAACCCAGCATCGACTACGCTGCTTTGGACTGTTTATCGTTTCATGCTGTTTCTTATGCATGGCTGCCTATGAGGATGATTAGCACATCCTATTCCATTGCCCTTATTCTGGCCATGTTCTCTGGCGCGTTTCTACTCACTTTTAGCTCCCTTGCGTCGCTGACCTTCACTCGTTGCTCGATTGGTGCCTGTCTTTACCTACTTCAATGCGACGCAGGCGCATGCAGGTGGTGGCTACCGTGATCTATTTCCTGTGGGCTGAGCGAAACAATAGATCTTTCAACAACCATCATGCCAATCGATCTCCCGTTGGTCTTTGGGCTCACATATTCAACTTCACTGTCCTCAACCCTGATAGGTTTTTGCTGTTGTCCCTATGGGCTTTGATTGCTATCATTCTGGGTTTGGCATGTATTTGCTGGGCTCTCTGTGTTGTCCCTTGTTTGGGACCCATGTGCTCGTGCATATGAGTTTGTACCCCCTTTTGATGACTCTACTCTATATACTTGAGGGATACCCCTCCTTTTGCTTTGCAAAAAAAAGAAGGAATGATCATGCTTGTTTAATGGCTCCATCCAATCAGACAGTCTCACAGTCATAAAAGTGAAGAGTTGTTCAGCTGATTATGAAGTCGAAATTGAAAAACCTGGCCGATCTATGGAATAGCTGCAAACCATACATTGTTTACCAAAGCTAGAGGCTCTAAGAGATCTAGGGATGATTCAGATTCTTGATATTCTTGTTGTGTTATTCACTGCATTATATTCGATTCCTATAGTAGGTTCATGGAAACGCTTATGTCAATTTGATTGGATGCTTATGGTTAATTTGAAGCTGGAACTGTCATTACTGTAACATGTACTTGGTTGGTTCAAACTTTTGCCTTTTTCTGCCTGTCGACTTGGTGCTAAGGTATGCCCAGCAAATAGTCGAGAATGTTGTTTTGATTTGGCACCTCAGCCTAGACAAACGAAGCCATCATAGACTTTTGAACTAGGAAGGAGGGATCCCAGCATCTCATCCCAGATTCGATCCAGATGGACGAATCTCGATGCCACCCCTTGCCTTTGAATTCCGACCCAGACAGGCGGAATTGAGGCTACCTTTTCCATCTTCTTCTAGACTACCGAATGGAGTCTAGATAGTCCCATCCCAGATTCGATCCGGATAGACGAATCTCGGTGCCACCTTTTGCCTTTGAATTCCTATCTCAATAGGCGGAATCGAGGCTATCCTTTTCCATCTTCTTCTAGACTACCAGACGGAGTCTAGATGGTTCCATCCCAGGTTCGATCCGGACGGACGAATCTCGGTGTCACCTCTTGACTTTGAATTCCGACCCTGATAGGCGGAATTGAGGCTACCCATTTTCCATCTTCTTCTAGACTACTGGACGGAGTCTAGATGGTCCCATCCCAGATTCGATCCAGACGGACGAATCTTGGGGCCACCCTCTTGCCTTTGAATTCCGATCCTGACAAACGAGTTCAAGGCCACCCTTTTCCATTTTCTTCTAGACTAACAAACGGACTCTAGATGGTTCCATCCCAGGTTCGGTTTGGACGGACAAATCTCAGTGCCACCCTCTTGCCTTTGAATTCTGATCCTGATAGATGGGTTCAAGGCCACTCTTTTCCATTTTCTTCTAGACTATTATACGAAGTCTAAATGGTCCCATCCTAGGTTCGATCCGGACGAACGAATCTCAGTGCCACCCCTTGCCTTTGAATTCCGATCCTGATAGACGAGTTCAAGGCTACCCTTTTCCATCTTCTTCTAGACTATCGGACGGAGTCTAGATGGTCCCATCCCAGGTTCGATCCGGATGGACAAATCTCGGTGCCACCTTTTGCTTGTGAATTTTGATCCTGAGAAACGGATTCAAGGCTACCCTTTTTCCATCTTCTTCTGCACTACCAGACGGAGTCTAGATTGATCTGGACTGACGAATCTCAGTGCCACCCTCTCGCCTTTGAATTCCGATCCTGACAAGCGGATTCAAGGCCACCCTTTTCCATCTTCTTCTAGACTACCAAACGGAGTCTAGATGGTCTCATCCCATGCAACGAGCCCTGTAGTCTTGCCATCCCTTGGTACGAGTCAGGAAATACCTCGCGCTCTCCTTCGTGAGCTAACAGGTTACCTACTCATCACTAGCATCCTCCTTTGCATCAACATTGCCCTCATGCATCACCCGATATCAGGGTCAACCCTTGCATCAGCATCATACATGGGCCATGGGCCATGACTTTTTGGTGCATCCACTGAATACATGATTCACGGCCTCACAGCAAATACCACTCTCTCACAGACTCAAGCGAAGTGTCTTGTCAACCCTAAGCATCGATCTCGATTCCATCTGTCCCTTGACCTCACTCCGAAAGGGGCATCTGTAGACACACCTTTTGCAATTACTTAGCAGCAGGCTCCATTGGAAAGATGCTCTAGTTGTAACCTCCACACCTAAATCCTAACTCTACCAAAACCCTCAAGCCCACTTAAGCCCACACAAACCCACTCTAACCTAATCAAAGCAAAAACCAATAATAAAGAATCAAAATCAAATAAAACTCATTTAAAACATTTAAAACCCTAATTAATTAAGTAAAATCCAAATTAAAATCAAAATCAAATAAAATCGACCGAAATCTACTTAAAATCCAAGTTAATCAAGCGAAAACCCTAATTAAAATCAAAATCAAATAAAATCCATTTAAACCATTTTAATCCAGTTAAATTCAAGGGAAAAAACCTAAATTAAACTCAAAACCCTAAAAAACCTAAAGTTACTTAATTAAGTTAAAAACCCTAATTTAAACCCAAAACTTTAATTAAAATCCAAGAAACCCTAATTAAACTAAAATCCCTGATTAAAATCTAAAAACCCAAAATTAAACTCAAAATTGTAATTAAAACACAAAAACCCCTAATTAAAACCCAAAAACCCTAATTTAAACTAAAAACTCTAAATAAAATCCAAAACCCTAAAAAAACCCTAAAATAATTAATATCCAAATTTGAAGCCAATTAATTAAACATTAAATCATAAAATCAAAGAATTTAATTAAAAACACAAAAAAAACCTAAGTTAAATAAAACTTTAAAATCCCTAAACCCTAATCACGAAAACCCTAAAAGAAAAAAAACAATAATCCTAAAAAAATTTAATCTAAAACCAAGTAATTAAAACCTAAATTAAAATCACAAAATCAAAATCATAATCCTAATTTAAAACCTAAAACCAAAAATCAAAACCTAGAACCAAAAAATCAAAACCTAAAACCAAAAAACCAAAACCCTAAAAACCTAAAACCAAAATCAAAACATAAAACCAAAAAACCAAAAGTCCAAAAAATCAGGCCTGTTAAGCCTAAACCACATTTAATTTAAAACTTAGGAAACAAAAAAATAAACCAACAGCTCCTTCTTCCTCCTCCTCCTCCTCCCTGAGCTTCCATCACTCATGGGGAGTCCAGTTGACCTTTAATGGCCAGAGATACCTCGCCGCTGCTCTACGCTAATGATCGCCGCTGCGAAGTCCCTGGAGCCCTTCGGACGTCCCCGTGGCTCACCTCCTCCTCTAGAAGCTCCACTACATCGCTGTGCACCTCACCAAGTGACCGCGTCGTCATTCCATAGACTAGAGCACCATCCCCAACCTCTGCCGTCGTTCCCTCCAGCGTAGGGGACGGGGAGAGCACTTCAGGCCACCCCAGCCTTCGATGACCCCACTAGGAGCCTCCTCACGCTTCCCCGAAGCTTTGCTGGTCATCATCATGCCACTCCAGTTGCTGTGTCACAACCAATCACTTCGCCATCGTCTTCTCCGACGCCCGAGACTTGCCCGATCCACCGAAAAGCTCTACCGTGCCTCCCTAAAGCTTCCCCAACTATCACCCTCCTTCCTCCACCGTTGTGCCGTCGTCGTAGATGTGCCAGAGTCCTCGCCGGAAACTAGGCGCTGGTGAACTTCGAAGGGTAGTCTTTTAGTTTATATCCAATTAGTTTTAGGTTTTTATTTTTAAATCCTTAAATCATTTCATTTAGGTCCAGTATTTTTGTATTTAAGCCCTTATAAATTTAAATAACGTTTGTTTCCTTATTCGGTTTCTGTAAATATTGCATCATGTCCCTTGAACTTTTTTATTTTCATTTTCTATTCCATAAGAATTTGTTTTACTACAGTTAAGTGCCTGAAATCATGTTTCTTTTATAATTAAGTCCTGGAATTTTGTATTTTGCCCCTAGAGTTCCTTGAAAAGAATTTTCTTTGTACTATTTGCATTCATAACCTTAAAGTCATCCATAATTACACTGATCATGTAAAAAAACTTGATTTCTATTGCATTTTGGTCCTGAAATTTTGCAAGTTAGCCCCTGAACTCAATCCATAATGTTTTCAGAGCATGAACAATTACATCCAGGCCCATGAATCTTTTCTTAAGTCATTAATCATGGTTTTAATTGTATTTTAAATCACATTTTGGTATGTTTCACATTTATTGATCACATGTGCTTGTAAATCATTACCTAAATAGAGATTTTTCATCAAAAAACCATGTTTGTAATATAAATGAATTTCTGATTTCACATTTTAGTCAAATTTGCACTTTATATGAGAATTTTGCACAATAGACCTTGAATTTTCAAGAAATTACCAAAAGTGCAATTTTTACACATGTCACACCACAGAGCCACATTTTCTTTAAATCCTTTATCCTAGCATTAAGATAAGACTTTTTGAGCACATTTTAACCATGATCTTCTCCTTTTTGTGAATTTGGCACAGTAGACCCTGAGTTTTCAGAAAATTATCTAAGTGCTATTCTCAACATCCCAGTGCGACATTTTCCTTTGATCCATCATCCGTACACTTGGATAGAAGTCTTTGAATGTATTTTAATCCAGATTTTTACCTTTATCTGTGAATTTTGCATTTTAGTCCTTATACCTATTCCTTATTGTGTTTACATCATTTTATTGTTTTTAAAGACCTTGTCCTCTACATGTTTTCATGAAAGCAACATTTTCCTAACATTTTGCATACATTTTGGCATATCTTAGACCATGCATCATCCCTATACATGTATTTATCACATCTGACCACTAAAATGACGAAATGGCCCCTGTGTCATCAATTCATGCACATGCTTGTTAATTATTGCACCAAGTCATGCATAATCTCTATCCAAATCATTCCTTAGTATCTTTTACCCATTTAGGTACATTTTCATGCATTTTACATAGTTTTTGTTGCATTTCCACATCAGTCCATCCTTTTTGAATAAGTCTGCATCTTGTGTGTTTTTCCATGGATTTTTCTCCTACCTATCTTCGGATTCCTTTGTTTGATATTTGATTTGACTATCTTTATTCCATTTTTTCGGTTTTTTTATATTTGATTTTGATTTCATCGCTCGAGGGCGTACATTAATAGGCCTGAAAGCCGACATTGGCCCTATCGCTGATTATTTTCCCCTTTTGATTTTTATGACATGTTTTCATGATTTTGACGATTCAGGTTGACCCCACTCTTGATCCTTTGACATCGATGTGATTTTCTATAACATTCTTTCCCAAAAACACCGTCATTTTATGTGATTTTCTTCACATGTCACAGTTTACCTGTTTTACGTGGACTTCTTCGCAATTTTTCCATCTCGATTTCCATGATGTTGTCCATGATTCTAATGATTTGGGTCTATCGTATTTTTGATGCTCTTGATGTCGGTGTGGTTTTCTAGAACATTCTTTCCAAAAATGCCATCATTTTATGTGAATTTCTTTACATGTCACAGTTTACCTGTTTTACGTGGACTTCTTTGTAGTTCTTTCCGTCTTGATTTCCACGATGTTTTCTGTGATTCTAATAATTTGAGTTGGTTGTATTTTTTCCTGAGTCTTTCTTGCCAGAAACCTTGTCATTTCATGTGATTTTGTTTGTCATGTCATATTTCGTGATTTCATCATTTCATGTGGATTTCTTCGCAGTTTTCGTGTACCATCTCGCACATCCATCTAGTCGTGTCTTGGCATTTATATTAACATGATTAGAGCATAATCTAGGTGTAGCAAACATTCGTTCAGTCTCTAGCAAGCGAATTAGACTAGAAAGACCGATTTTCTTGGACGTACGGGGGTGCCTAACACCTTCCACGTGCGTAATAGAAATCCTTACCCATCCTCTGGTTAGTAGACATTTGGCCTTCATGTTTGCATCTCATGCATTCATCCTTTGTGGTCTATTAGTGGTTTTCCTCGTCTTTCTCTTAAAAGACTAGGTGGCGACTCCTTTTCTTTTTGTTTTTATCGTATTTTGTGCCTTTGCCATCTTGGCATGACTGTGGCCTCCTCCCTCAGGCACGACTCCGTGCCAAACCCCCGGGCCGAGCGTGGTCTCGATCTAAGCCACGGGTGGTCACAGTCAGGATATTCACACACCACAAATATATTGTGAACACCCAATTCAGGAGAAGCGAAGGTAATTATATTAGCTAAATACCCCACGCAACCACTGACCAAATACTTATAACCCTTCATAGTCGAAATGACAAGCTTAGGCTCACCCTGACACCCACCTTGCACAAGGAAAGACCCATCCTCAAAAGACCCAAAATAAACTCTCCTCCGAGCACAATAGATCAAAGCAGACTACTGCACCAACCAATCTATGCCAAGTATCACATCGTACTCCTACATGTCCATCACGATCAGGCTGACGTCGAACTCTTTGTCGTTCAACGTCAAGTCAACAGACTGCAGATACTTCCACGCCAAACTATGCTCCTTCAGCGGTGTTACCACGCTGAGATGAAAGGCCAACCGAGTTGGTCTCTCTCCCAACTCCACTGCAAAAGACTTGGAGACAAAGAAGAAAAAACTCCCTGAGTCAAACAAGACTATGGCCATCCGGTCAACCACAACACAAGAACCTGATGGTCAAGCAAAACAACACCACCACATCCATACAATCAGGTATATGTCCTGGTTACAAAGATATTACAACAATCCCAAAGGGTCACAAAACTAACTAGTCATCCTTACCCTCAACTACTTCTCCCGAAGTCCTAGTGTCTAGAGCTGTAATGGTAAACATCTCTCCCCTAGTCGACTGCTGTGGTGCGCTTCCTACCTTCATAGGTTGTTCTGGGTAGGATTTTTGGACATGTCCTGCCTTCCCACAATTGTAGCACACCACCGAGGCTAAGGTCAGCCGAGGATGAGGACAAAATGCAGCAATATGGCCCACTTAACCACAATTGAAGCACTAGTTTCCACCGAGACCATTGGACCCTGTTTGACTGAAGCCAGCTCCACTACTCCCAGTAAAACTCTGTCTGCCTGCAAGGGAAATACTGCACCTCCCCTTCTACTTCTTCTCTGGGCTACTTAAACTACTGGAACTTGGAAGACCAGAGAAAGAGAACCAGGAGGTAAAAGAATACTTACCATTCCCTTTTGGACGGCTCTCCAGATACTTCTGATGCTCTACCTCGAAACGATAAGCCATCCCAACCATGTCCTCCACAGTCTGGCACCGACAGCCCATCACCTTCACCTGTAGCCTTGGGTTCAAGCTATCCAGAAACCTCTGCGCCCTCTCCTCCTCAGACTCATAGGTGGAGCGAAACGTTCCAGCCGGGAGAACTCAATCTCACACTCGAGCTCCGACATCGTGCCCTGCTCCAAATTTCGAAAATCTCGGCGAAGTTGCTCCTTCACATGAGCGGGGAAACACTTTTCATAGAAGACCGCCTTGAAATCCTTCCACTGGATGCTGATAGTTACTGAGTCTAGGACTTCAAACTCCTCACAGACTTCGATCACTTATCTACCTCACCATCTAGCAGATAAGTCGCCAACCGCACCCAATACTCTTCGGGGCATGCTATGCTCTCCAGCATCTTCACCACCTTTTCCAGTTAGGCCTCACTCTCCTCAGCACCAACCTTGCCCTTATGCCTACAATGAAACATCCTACAAGGAGAGAGGCAAAACACCTGTACCATAGACAAAACAACCAGAAAACCATGAAGAAACCAAGTGCAGACTCTACCATGCATGCAAAACCTATGGAATCACTAGACTGGACACCCTAGGCTAGTGCAACCTAGTAAACCTAAAGCTCTGATATCAAGTCTATAACGCCGCCAATTCCCATAATAATTTAAAACAATTTAAATTACAGGAAATTAAAAGCTAAATAGAAATATCAACTACTAGGAACCTATGTGTGCGACTACGAGACTCCGAACTATGTACACTATGCAAAACCCGTCTGCATATGTAACGCCCCGATCTTGAGCACGCTACCAAGATCACAGTATCATAAGCAGAATTACACTAATTATAACAACAATTAAATAACTGTAATTAAGGCTCACCTTCAGGAAACAATGTGCGGCTAGAAGCTCCTACTCTGGCACTGGAATTCGACTGCACACGATCTGCACCTAAAACCAAACAAAGCATGCGTGAGTGACATCTAAGATACCCAGTACACACCCCAAACACATAAACAACAAAATCCTGTGAAAATGTCAAAAACTCAATTTTAAATTTATAAAACTTGGTTTTCTTTTGGAAGTCCAATTTTAAAACCTTATTCCCTCTTTCATTTGAAATCACTTGGGAATCTATTCCCAAAACTATTTTTTTTTCCAAACCTCACATTTCCTTGTTCTTTAAAAATATCTGGAAATCGTTTCCAAAACTGTATTCTTTCTCAAAACTCATCTTTCTTTTTATTGCTTGGGATTTCTTCCCAAGACCAAAACCACTTTCAAAAACTCATATCCTGAGAAACCGCATTTATGACCAAATCCAACCTAAAACACAATGCCTCTCAGGCTAAAAACCAAAATCATAAATACTGACTGGGAACTGGTTAAAATACAATTCTTATTTTATTCTAGGATTTTTAGGACCATTCATAAGTCTAATCCTAGCCAAACCACATTTCTTTCCATTTTTCACAAAACCACACACACTTTTCTAATTCATTTCCACTTTTCTTTATTGATGTTACCTTGATCAGGGGTAACCAGGTATACAATTGCAATAGGCGAGGACATCATTTCCCCTACCTCCCTGCATTACTGCAGTAAAATTTCCCGTGTGGGATGACACCACCCTGATCAACCGGCTTTAATTTCATTGCACAAGCATGGGGATACATCTTTGTCTGGCGTCCCATCAGTGACCCAAATAACTATGTTCAATGACCCAGGCTCAGCCTACACTGTTGGTGACCCGGACACCTAGGTTCCATATACCCAAGCCCAGCCTACACTGTCACATGCTCGGTGACCCAAACAACTAGGTTTAATGACCCAGGCTCAGCCTACAGCTTCTCAAGCTCGGCAACCACAGTCATATCTGACAATTGGCTTCATTGGAGTCTCATACTCCTACCATATTGTCGACACCAACCCCCGTGGTTCCTCGACACATTATTTGTGTTTTATTTTCAAAACTCTTTAAGTTTTCCTTTTCAAAATCATTTCCATTTCTTTCTTTTCGTTGCAGGAATCTGTTTCCATGCAACACCAGACCCTCTTCTAGGGTCCCAGCTTAATTCATGAGAAACCACACTTTTTTTTAAACCGTAAACTTGGGTCTCATGCCCAAAATTACTCAAAATCTATACATTTAATTACTTTTATTCAATTTTTAGGGATTTAAACCCAAAATCATTCCCAAATATACTTATTTGGGTTCCATATTCCTCTATGTCATTTACATGGGGAAAAACACCACTAACGCATGCTCATCGTCCCTTTAAAACCTTTTTCTTTCATTTTATAATCGCATTTATATATGCTAGGACTAGGGCAAAATCGGTAGACCAAAAACCAGGTTCAGTACACCGAGAATCCCTAGTTCGATACACCGAACATTTTTGGTATACCAAAAATCCCTATTTCGGTCGATCGGGTGATTTCAACCTACCGAAACCAGGTATCCTGGCTTAACCTGACAGTATTTGGTATGTCGAACCCAGTTCGACATGCCGAATTGCCCAAGACTAAGGCACCTCCCTTGTTTCAACCTTCGCATTCGCTGGAACTAGGAGCCTCTGGCGGACCCCCCAAACACATATCATAAAATACGAGTAAAACATGGGATGTAGATCCTGGAGTCTACTTCAAAACCCCTCAAACCATTCATCAATCCATTTACTATGCAATTCACATGAAAATCATATAGGGAAGAAGATCATATGAAACTACTATAGCATACATCCCTAAAATCCATACAAATTCACCAAATTCCATCCTAACCACGTGATTTCTACATGTTCATGCTATTAATCACATTTCCACCCATCCTACGATTTTTCTACAATTTTACTTGCATTTAGTTTCATTTTCATGCATTTAACATGTTGGACTAAAAACATAGAAACGAGAGAGGAAGGGGGTCACGTACCTCAGGTAGCACACTCGGTGTCCTCCCCACACCCCAACGTAGCCCCGATGACCCACGGCAGTGACGCACACAACCCACTCCTTCCTTCCCTTCCTTTGGCTCCTTAGCTAGTCTTCTCTCTTTTTCCTCCTCCGCTCGGTTCGCTCTCCTTCCCTTGGCCTCCTTCCCTCTATATCTCCCTCTCCTCCTAGCATCGTGTCGGCTGCCCATCCCGTCGGAAAGGACGGGGTGACATGGACTAATGTCGTTGGTGGCACGGGCTGATGGAGGAAGAAGAAGAAGAAGACGGGGATGGTGAGAACTCGTGAAAAGTGAGTGAGAGAGAGAGAGAGAAAGTGAGTGAGAAAAAGAAGGAAAGAAAAAGATGAAAAGGACAAACACGCAAACTGAGGCGACTGTACATCCTCAAACCGGACTCTAGATTAGTCCCAAACACAACTAAGTGCACAGTATGCCAACCAAAACCCCATAATCACAAGAAGCAACAGATTATCCATTAATAAATCATTTGCACAATATTACAATTAATTACATGCTTTACAATTAAAATGGATATTACAATTTATACAACAGATAATCAAGCCCAGGTGTCACAGCATGTCTGTGCCTGCAACCCAAAACTACGAAGAAAAATGTGAGTGACAAAAGTCACCCAACACGCACCCTACGAAAAACAACGGAAAACAAATCTATATTAATTTTTCCTTAAAAATCATTTCGCAAATCATTTTTTCCAAAGCTACTAAGACAGACAAATTAGGCCCATCAGGCCAAAAATCACAGCAACGCGGTCCACACCGACTGAAACAACAAACAGAACTCTACTAGTCCAAAACCACAAATAAGGCCCTCAATGGTCAAAACCACACACAATAAGTTGGGAAGTCTGGTGCCAAACAACCAACTCTTGCTACAAGCAGTCACCAAGGTGCACTGTACTGCCACGGTGTGCCACCTTATGTAGGAGCCAACAACCATCCTGCACCCCTTCCACCTAGAGAACCCTCACAAAGCCAACTCCTTTGGGAAGGTAGTCCTGTCTCTCAATACGCTAGCAGCTACAGGACACGTGTTCCACCCTCACTGGCCACCACAGGATACGCCTCCTCACGACGTCCTCCACATGGTGCTCAGAAAGGAGTGTCATACCTCCACACTAGACAACACCCAAGCCTTAGTACTCATAGCGATAGTAAGAGTATCGTACCTCCCCATCATGCCACAAAACACCTCAACCCGCGGACCACAACCCTAGCCTCTAGACGGCAGTTAGGAAGTCTCATACCTCCAAGACTGGATGACTCTTAGCCTCAAGTATCTCAGCCCCCGACCTCAACCAAAGAGACACACCCAACCACCTAAGAATGTCATCACATTCTCTGGTCCCGACGACACAGTCCCACGGTCTCTTGTCCCACACATAGAAAACCAGGAAAAACATTTTCCAAAACGGGCCAATTCATCTCTTTCAAAACATTGTCAAAATCATTTTATATATTTGACAAACTCTTTCAAAAACCTTGACAAAACCATACATCAGGTGTCCCACAAGACTACCATTGATGGTCCACGATCCCATCTCAAATGGGCAAAACAAACCAATCTGGAAAGCCACTTCATTCAAACGTATTTTACTAGAAAACCAGGAAAAAAAAACCTCCAAAAAGCCCTACCAGACACGTGCATGTGGACCACACGTTTGGTTCGTGCCCTAGGCATATTGTCTGAATACAAACAAAGCCTGGACCAGGAGCCAAAAGCACTGCTGGACATGTGTATGTGGTCTGTGCAATCAGCCCATGCCCTTAGTTTTTTGTCATAATTTAGACAGACATGAAACAGGGAATCCAAAAAATTGCCCAAAGTGGGAACCAAGGGTGGGCCTACCAAATAACCACCAAAAATTCCGAATAAAACATATATGGTAGACCCTTTAGTCTACTCCAAATCCACATAAACAAAACCAAAATCCGTTCACCACACAGAAAGATATAAATTCGCAAACACTAGGGGGTTAAAAAGGACCTAAACCACAACAACCACCATAAATAGCCATAAATATCACAATAAATTCTCAAAAATTCCAAAACATTAAATTTAGCATAGATTACATGCATCTTAAGCATTTCTACTATTTTACATGATTTCTACTCATTGGATTGGAAGTGTGTACCTGAAAACAGCCTCTAGTGACCTAACTCGCTCTCCGGCCAACCACTGGCCATCACCGATGAGCACAACCTTCACAGGAGCCTCTTGGACCTCAAGAGCTCCAACCACGCCGACGCTAAGCCACGCGACCACCTCTGCCTCTCGTTCTCACTCTTGACCTCTCACCGGCACACAGACATGGGAGGGGAAGAACGGGGGAGATGGGTGGGGGAAAGGGTGGAAAGGTTAGGGGGAAAGAGAGAGGGTGAGGGGGTGGAAAGGAGAGGTGGGAGGGGAAGGAGTGTGCGCCCAGGGAGGAGGAGAAGGAAGAAGAAGAAGGCAGATAGCAAGTGGGCAAGGGTGAGGTGCAGGGGAAGCCTTCGACCGTAGCTATATACACGCGGGAAGGAGTAGTTACGCGTATGAACAACCACCACACATGCACGCATGCACCGGCCCGTCTCTAGCTACCCTCCAACCACATCGCGCACAGCTCAACCACCAGACATCAGCACAAGGCCACCCGGTAGCTTCGAGCACGAGCCAGCCACTCGTTACACCAACCATCCCATAAATGCAGCCCCACACGAGCCCACAAGCACAGTACCACACGCACAGGAATACAAAAACAGGTGCCGACCTACGAGATCCAAGTTCAAAATCACACAAACGGGCCTCGGAACAGTAACACTCCTTAAAAATAAATTGATTAAAAATGTAAATAATTATAAAATAAATTTACGGGTGTTACATATTTTTTTTCTTTTTTTTTTTGGCATAAAAAGAAAATACTATTAATCAAGAGATATAGGGTACAGTTAACAAATTATCAAAGAATGTAATAGCCACTAGCCCCATCGATCAACTAGAAAATAAGTCTCCAAAATCTTTAGGGCCTATTTGGATGGATCCTAGGATTCTAACAATAATCTTGAAAATACTTTTTTTTTTATTTTCTTGCCCATGCAAAAAAATTTAAAAACTATAGTTTGAAAAAGTGTTTGGATCTAAATATATCTTATTTAAAAAACCCCATAAAACAAAAAAAGAAAAGAAAATTACCAATTAGATCAGACCAATAAGAGAGAAGAGCACGGGAAGCGAGAACATGATGCTCCTCTACGTTAGCAATGCCAACATCGTGGTGTGGTCGATGAAGTCCTTGAGCTAGACCATAGACGCTAGCAAGAACCTTACATAATCGACACACAAAAACTCAACACCATTGCCAACCCTCCTAACGACATAAACGTGGAAAGTGAGCGCTCCTTTCCTGAACTTGAACCTTGCCATCTTGTACCTGACCATCCTCCTCAGCAACGTTTAGTTCACGTCTCCCACTCCTAGTGTGATCGTGTTGGGCCAGACACCATCGATGGTGAATCCCGTGTTCTTGGAGTCAAAGAAGAAGATGATGGCCCTTTGTCCTGACGCCCAAGGTGAGGGTGTGCCAAGCGTGGTGGGTGAGGATGGTGAAGTTGGTGGGGAGGTTGACGGTGGTGGTGAGTGGTGGACGCGAGGAGGAGGAGAGGGATGAGAGGAAGACGAAGGGGGCGTGAGAGGGAGAATAGAGGGAGGAGGGCATCCGAAAAACAGAGTTTTGTGGAAAAAAAGAGATCAAATCTCTTTTTCTCAAAACCCTGATTTAACCCTAAATCATAGTTTTAAATTAGAGATTTTTTTAGCTAGTATCTAAATGGTATTAATTAATTTTAAAAAATATATTTTGTAAAACTACATTATTAGTGAAAACTCGAGTACCATCTTACTCCTTTCTCTTTTTCCCCGCATGAGCTGGGATTTTGGGATTTGAGATGGATAGTGCTCAGACTATGTGTTCTTTGCACATGAGCCAACCTAGAGCTTATTGTAGTATTTATTTTTATTTGCACTAGGGAATTATTTTCGAATAATAGAGGAGCATGTTCCTCTGACTATTCCTTGATTTAGGATTATCCTAAATCATTTTGTAGCCTTTGTGCTTGTAATCTTTTCATCTTTAATAAAGGTTAACTCTTTTATGTCTAAAAAAAAAACATTATTAGTGAAAACTATAGTTTTACTTAGTAACCAAATAAGGCCTTAATGTTAAGGAAAAAAGAAGAGGAGAAAAAAAAGCTTATGTACCAGCACATCTATAGCTGACAATTGTCTAATATAAGTACAAGAAACCTCCCAGACATAACCAAACAAAACCCAACTAATAGAAAGATGGCGCATCTTCATGCTTTCAGGTTTCTCTTCAATATTAACAGCTTACAATCCTAATCTGTACAAAATAATAAAACCAATGGCTAGTCTTGGAAGCAGATATGCGTTTGGTTTCATACATGTTCAAGTTATTCCGTAGGCACTCCACTTTAGCCAATACATCAGCCACTAGATTTGTTTCCGTCCCTCATGGTGTAAGAGCGAATCTCTTCTAATTTATGAGGTAGCAAAATCTCCAAATGAGGTAGTTAAGCTTCCAAGGAAAATAACGCATGCAACTCAACGTCTGCAATATAATTAAAGAATCACCAAAATGACATCATACAACTCCTATCATGAATTATAATGCAATCTCTGTGTATAGACAAACATTAAGCAAGAACTTTTTATGTAATTCCCAAAAACTCATAGAAAACAACAATGAAATTCCTCTTGACATCTCAAAGAGCTTAGCCATCTTTAGCCCTCTTGTTGATGCACCATTAGTGTTAACTCTGCACTCAAAAAACTTTTATTATTCATTCTTTCACTATGCATTCATAGAACTTTTCATACAACGTACCTTTTTCTCTTAGAAAGCTACTCTATATACAAATACCACAAGGATTTTGAATCTAGTATAATGAAGAACTTGAAGTCATGTTCGAAGCACAACGTTCTGAATGGGTTTGGTAGTCCAAAAAGAAGGCCGCTAAGCATGATCCCGTCAGCGTTTCCAGGTAGAAAGCTAAGCACATACTGCTTGGAGTAACATTAATGCGTAAGAACAGCCATTAATTAAGTTAGACATGAAATACTTGCACGAACCAGCAAGACTTTTGACTGGTTTCTGTTTGAATTTTGAAGAATTCAATGTTCAAACTCAATCGAGAACATATATCTATTAAAAAGGTTGAAAAATCACTACAGTTGTTTATTATGGTATTTGCAAGTTCACTTACTTAGAATATTTAATTACAAATATTCTTTCACAATTTCTTACTTGTACGCAAGAAACTAGTGGTTGTTGGCAAAATAGGGATATACGAATATCTAAAGAATATCAAACGAAAAATCAAATAGATTCAATTTATATATATATACAGCTGTATAAAAGTACATGCTTCTCTAGAAATGCCCTCCCAATTTTATAAAAACTTTTGAAATCTATAATTAATTAACTCCACATATATACTCATGATAAACGGACTTAGATGAAGAACAGCCATTAATTAAGTTAAACTTCTGGGCCAGGAGTGGCACTACACGGCGTTGCTCAAGTCAAATGTTGGACTTGAAAACCCAAGAGTCAATGAAAAGGGCTCTTAATTATTTGGCTTCCATAAGTTAAGTTGAAACTCTCTGATCCACTTCCATCTTCTTCTTCTTCTTCTTCTTCTTCAAAACAACTCAAGAAGCTCGAAAGCCACACATCTCCATCTTACAAAAAACCTTTCTTTGAAGGTAAACATGGGATGCCATTTCGTCAACTGAAGGAAGCAGTTCTTGGGTATGGCTTGTGTTCATCTTTGTCTCTTGTTGATGTTGCTTAGTGCGCAGCCTGTTGTGGGGGCACGGCTTATACGAGAAATTAATGGGTTGTTGCCGAAAGGAGATACTTTTTTTATTCAGATTCAACTAGCACATGGATGAGCTTTCCAGTTGTTGCTTTAGATGTGGCTAACCCTTTGTAACATCTGGGCCCGGTTATCCATTTGTATTTAATAAACCATGTATTATTTGTGATTTTGTGCTTAATGGTTTATTAATGGATAATCTGTTGTTTCTTGGTTGTGTGTGGTTGTGGGTGGTTTTCTATGCATCTGGAATCTGGGACCAATTTGGAGTCCGGTTGGAAGATGCACAGTCGTCTCGGTTTGCGTGCCATTCCTTTTCTCTTTTCTTTCCTTTTTCTTTTCTCCGCCTTCACGTGAGCCATTCTTTCCCCTACCACTTCCCCGTCTTCTTCTTCTTCCTCTTCCCTTCCCGTGAGGCAGCAACAGCGGCCCGTGCTCCGACACGACGGGCGGCTGGTGGGATGCGGGAGGAGGTGGGCATAAGAGGGCGGAGGCGACCGGGAGAAGTGTGCTGCAACGTGAGGAGAAAGAGGGAGAGGAAGGAGCTGTGTGCGCAACCGAGGTGGTG
>JAMKQA010011260.1:0-15639 GCA_024699735.1 Posidonia australis
ATTTACATAGGGAGAACACCATTTACATATACTCATTATCTCTTTAAAATCATTTATTTCCATTTCCCATACATATTTATTCATATGGGCTAGGGGTCAAATTCGGCAAATCGAACCATATTCGGTATACTGAAAATCCCTGATTCGGTATACTGAAACTCCCTGTTTTAGTCGATCGAGTGTTTCCAGTCTACCAAAACTAGGTATTCGGCCATAATTTGACAGGAAATCGATATGCCAAACCCAATTCAACATGCCGAAATCCCTGTGCCCAGAACACCTCCCTTGTTTCAACCCAAACATTTCGTCAAAAATGGGGACCTCTGGTGGACCCCTCAAACACATATCATAAAACATGAATAAAAAATGAGGTGTAGACCCTTGAGTCTACTTCAAAACTACTCAGACCATTCATCATTTCATTCATCATGCTATCCATACAAAAATCATAAAGGCATCAAACTCATACGTATCTACTGTAGCATACATCCCATTTTCATCCAAAACTAATGAAATTGATACAATCCTAGCATGATCACTACACATTCATACTATCTATCACATTCCCATCCTTTCTACTATTTGTTGTGATTTTACATGCATTTTTCCTCACTTCTCATGCATTTAACACATTATGCTAGAAATGAAAAACAAGAGAGGAAGAGGGGTTGTGTACCTTAGGTGGCACTTCGGTGACCTCCCTCGCACTCCGACGAACCTCTCCACACCCCAACGAAGCTTCTCCCCATCGGTGAACCACATAGACGAACTCTCCCCCCTCCAGCTCGTGCATTGCTCCTTCTTCCTCTTTTCTCTGTTGACTTCGCTTCCCTTCCATTTCCTCCTCCTTCTTTATCTCTTCCTCCTCCTACATTGCGTTGGCATCCCATCCCATCACCCTCACGTCGGAGGGTGTAGACACCCCGATTTTGAGGTGGCTCATAGATAAACTTTCCAGATGTTGCTTTGGATATGCCAAACTCAATCCCATCAGCTAAACCAACTACAAACCTATAGTAGGCCCGCAACCCAATTAGAAATTCAGACAGGTAGGGGAGAGCACCAAGTTAGAACACCAATGTGGAGCACCTGATTGGAGCATCGAGTAGGAGCACTATAGTGGCACACCTAGCTAGAGCACCAGACTGGCGCACCTATCTGGTGCACCCTCTTGGCGCACCAAGCTGGTGCACAACCACTTCTCAGGCTGCTGGCTTTCCACCTCCCATGTCTGTAACCTTCACCAGCGAATATGCCATGGAATCTACACCAGGCTCTTCATTTACGAGGCTGCCTGCATTCCATGGGAGTTACCTTTGCAAAATCCTATATAAAGACCCCCATAAGCAGCCATTTAGAAGATCTAGAGCAAACTATCTACTGATTCCAGCAACCCAATCTCGTCTTCTTGAGCATTCCCTTGCATTCTAAAGCATCTCTAGCCTTTCCAAAGCAACAAGGATCATATTATCATCGGTTTTTCTAAGAAGGAACACCTTGGACAAGGTAGGCTCCTCTCCTTTCTTTTATTTTTAAACTCAGTTCTTGCACTGAATAAAACATGCCATGAACTTCATATATAATCTGATTTTTCCTTTTGTTTACATGAGAATTTCATGATGAGATAACTGCTCCATGTATAAGATACCCAACATGATAAAATCTGTATGTGAAATCTACATTCCAACACTTATGTGAATTTGTCTTTCTTCTCCGTTTCTTTACGTAAAGAACCAAGATTCATGCACATACATGCTAGGGAATAAGTAGCAAATATAGCCTTTATGTATTCATCATTTTGCATATGGCTGTTAAGTTCATTCACTCATTTCCTATCTTTTAGAATCTCATGCAAGTATTTCAGCCCATAACCCATGATTTGTTATGATTTGGAACCAAATAATAAAAGATTTCCATTTGTTTGTATCTTATCATTTTCTGTTTTTATCATCTGCATAACTAATCTGATCAAAGAAAAAATCACTGATCTCTAAAATCTAGACCAAATTCTGAATCAGACTGCAGTCTGATTCAGGTTTTCTGGGGAACACTATTTTGGAGCACCAACCTAGCGCACCAGAGTGGCGCACCTCACTAGAGCACCATTCTGGTGCACCAGTCTGGTCAGAGAGTAAATCACCCAGTTTGCACCCCACTCTGCATGGTTTCTCGGATGATTTTGACTTTGATTTTCCTGGTGTTGATTCTATGATATTACATGTCTTTGCATGCATGATTTCAACCCAAGATGGCACTATTTTCGAGACTTTTGCACTTTGCATATTTAGCTCATCGTTGAAATCTGTTAGGCTGATTGCCCCATGGACTCCTATGTGGAGATTCTTGTGCATAAACCCATGATCCAGACAGCATGGCTGATTCTTGTTGCTTTTATTTGACATGAAAAGGGTGTGATCTTGTGTGAGGCTTGCTTCCCTTGAGCACAAAATCCATGTTATCTTTTCATGTTTGGATTTTCCTAGATGTTTAAATTGCATTTCTTGAGTTTACAAGGACTTTGCATTGCATAACATTCTGGAACCCATTATATTACATGACATTGCACTGCACGGATTTCTGGTATTTTCCACGGCACATCTTCCTGGCCCCACTAGAGCACCTAGGTGGTGCACCAGACTAGAGCACCAGTCTAGCGCACCAAACAGGCACATCAGCCTGTTTTTCAGTAGCACACAGCAGCTTTTCGCATGATTTTTAGCATGTTTTCCCGTTTTGATTTGCTTCTGGTTTTCTTTGGCTTTCTTCCTTGATCTATCAAGAAGACCCAATTCTGTTTTTAGCCCTTTTTATGCATGGTAGATCACATTTTGCATATAGTAAAGCAAGGATGAAAATCGCACGAAATTCTTAGATCTTTGATCTTATTTATGCAATATCCTTGCACCAATGCTTGATCCACTATACGAGCGATCCTTCTGAGCATTAAGACACACCCTACAACCCATGCACGCCTATTTTAGCATAAGACACCACTCACACTTTGCATGGCATTGCATATCGCCCTCGGGCATACAGAAAAGGCTGAAAAACTGACATTTCATATAAGTAAATGAGAAACCCATAAAAAGACCGATTTTCGGGCGCACGAGGGTGCCTAATACCTTCCACGTGCGTAACAGGGATCCTTGCCCATTTTTGGTTTGAGACCTTCTTTTCCATTGGGTTATTTGCATGATTTGAGTGTTTTAAGCTGTTTTCCTCGTCTTTCGTTTTTAAATAGACTAGGTGGCGACTCCTGCTTGTTTATCATTATTTTATTATTTTTTTGTCGTGACTTTGCCGATCCTCGTGCATTTCGCCTTTCGCGCCAAGCCTGAGGTTGTCGCTGGCATGGTTACAAAAATTGGCGACTCTACTGGGGATAACCAGATCCCGGCTTTTGTTTTGAGTTTCTCATTAACTAGCTTTTCTCCTTGCTTGCCTATTTCCATGCTATGCATTGGTTGTCCCTATATAAGTGGTGTCTTTTTTTCATGCATGCCAGTTATATAATGGGTGTTTCCTTTTTACACATTTGCTATGTCACCACTATTGCACATAACTTGCACATGCTTTTGTTTGTTAATTCATGGCTGATTTGCATGTTTCTTTCACTTCTTGTATATGCCATGCTTAGGAGATTAGAGACATGTTTGCTCTCCCCATTTGGTTAATGAAAATATAAAAACCAAAATCAATAAAACATAAGGCAAACTAGTGACAAATTGCAAATTTTCCCCCACGGTTTAATAAACTTGCAAGTAAAAAAACTTAAAGCATGCTTTACATTAATCATATAGGGCATGCATTTTCTCCTCTCTTGAGTCCGCCTATACAGTTTGTGAAAGACATTTCTCGGTGTCTCATCCTATGGCTTTGGTGTTGGATGAAATATCGAGTCGGTCCCCCCTCGTCCAGGGTAGTGTCGGTGTTAGTAGAGGGTACAGGCTACTGCTTTGGCAGAGGACGAGGCCTCGAACGCACCACCCGTTCACTGCCTAAGCTTTGGCTGGGAATTAGAACCGGGACCTTCATTTTTTAAAACATAAATCAGAGACCCATTCACCCCTATGTGAACCCGGAGTAGACAACTTGGTAGGACACCCCTAGGTTGCGAGGGAGCGCATACTAGAGGCTTTCATGCATTTTGCATCTCATACCACCATAAACATTGCATCTTTTCTAACTTTTTTGTTTATGTGCATAGGATTCTTGTCTGTGCGAGTTTCCATAGCCTAAGCTCGAGACCTTTCCTTTTGTTGACTCTATTTACGACCCTATTCTCGACCGCGTCTCCCAAGTTATTCGTCGCTTTCGACGATAGCTCGTCCTAGGATTTATCCTACTCTTCCCAGCCGCAGTTCGATCTTTACTCGCTCGCGATCCACCATGGCCCAGCATGCCAGAGAGTCCCTTTCCTCTGCTATCCAGGAGGAGGTCCCCGTCTCGGGATACTCTTCCTTTGTTCCTGTTCCAGTTGTCACTGCTGCCCTAGCTTTTACCTAGGCTTCTGGAGGACCTCCACCACCTCATTTCCATGTCCCTGTGGCTACCCCGCCTTCGGGGCCACCTGCTTGGTCATCTACTGCTGTTGGGGCCATAGTAGTTGAGTCTGTTTCTCCTCAGGGCTATGTGTTTACTAGCCCTCCTCCGACTGCGGCTGTCTTAGTAGTAGCCACCCCCCAGTTCGGACAACTGGGATCTCAGCTTCCTGACTCTTCCTCCCTTGTTCTGCCTCCATCCTTTGGAGCCACCGGCGACAATCCATGACCGCACAACTGCAACAAATGTCGGCCCTCGCCCAATAGTTGCAAGGATTGGCACTATCGCTCCAGCCCTTCTCAGCTCTGACCTTTCCGGCTCCCAAGTTGCCTATGCAACCGGCATTAGGACCACAGTTTGCATCCACTGCACTACCCCACAGCCGTCGCCGTCCCTTGTCTCTCCAACGATAGGGGTGTCGACATTACCATTTGTTACACCTACACAGCACCCACCACAGCATGCATCCCTCCTATTTGGTGGCCAGCCTCCTAGGCTAGTGGGAGCATAGCCCTCCATGAGCGTTGTACCAGAGACCATTCCGGTCCAACTTCTCTTGCTCCCACACTCTGCACCACTTGTTGCACCACGCCCTGCATTATCCTCACCCTTGTACCACACACAAGCCTCATCCTTTATCCCACAGCACAATGCACCCATGCATTGGTACACTGGCCATCCTACTGTAGCACCAGACGGCGGAATGGTGGATCCGGAGGAGCCCATAAGGGTGACCTATACAGTGTACGTGGCACCCGCCTCTACTGAACAATCCACAGCTTCAGTAGCTCCGGATGCTCTCCTCACGAGAGTAAGTGATCTGGAGCGCACTCTCTGACAAGTGCAGGGTGGGGACCACCAGTCCTACCAATTCTGGGACCTCTGTTATTTCCCAGAGGCGACTCTCCCTCCCGAATTTCGAAATCCCGGAATTCGATAAATACAATGGTAGGGGCTGCCCAATTGTCCACCTTAAAGCCTATTACAGAGACCTCGCCCAGCTCCAAGTTGACGAAAGGTTGTTGATCCGCCTGTTCCAGAAGAGTCTCACGGGGCCCACGCTGAAATGGTTCACTTCCCTCAACATGGCCACCAAGTGGGAGGACTTGGTCGCTATCAAGCAGAGGCCCCAAGAAACATTTAGGGAGTATGTTGGACGATGGTGCTCCTTGGCTTCACAAGTCAAAGATAGACCCTCCGACGAGGAGTCTATCGGGATTATAATCCGAGGAGCACAGCCAGCAGTCGGGGCTCTGCTTAGCATTCAACTAGTCACCACTTTTTCGACACTACTTCGGGCGGGCGCCCGTGTTAAGAGCTCACTGCGTGGTGGCAGTTTTCCAGCGCTCTCGGTATTTGCCAAACAGGCCACTGCCTTACATAGTGGCCCAAGCAGCAACAATAACAACAGCAACCACAATGCCAATCCACCCAGGAGGCGGGATTCCTCCAAAGATACAGTTTCTTACATCAGATCCCCTACTGCTCTGGCAAATGTCTGCCCACCCTCGCAACGCCAAGTAGTGTATGCACCCACACCTACACCTAGAGCACCACATGCATCACACATTACCCCCACTGCCACACCAGTCTACCCTGCCCCACCGACCAGGATACGCCCACCATTGGCACATCCACAGTCGAAGCGACAATGCCGTGAAAGGCGCCACTATACCCCATTAGTGGAGCCTTTGAGCATGGTATTTCCCAAAGTCGCATCCTTGCTAAGGCTGCCTGAGGTGCACCCACCACCTAATCCACTTCTGGCCTGGTATAACGCCAATGCGTTCTGCAATTTCCATCAGGTGGCTGGTCATTCGACGGATAATTGCTTCACACTCAGGGGCGCTGTCCAGGACTTGATTGACCAGAGGGTCATAGTGATTAACACCTAGGCAGTCAGCCCAGCACACACACCAGTGGCCGCCCAAGCACAGCCAGCACACCCTTATATAGATAACCAACCTTTGCCACAGTATTCATCCTCGGGAGCATCAAGTTCCTCAGGAGTCAATTTTATCTCTTCTTCTTCTGAGCCTTTCTCTTCCTCCATCCGTCCAACCGACTTGATCCATGATGAGTCGTCCCCTTTTCCCCACCAATTGTATCGTTCTTTCCTCGACAATTCCGAGGAATCTATTCATATGATCCATCCGGTCTTCGAGTCGAAGTACTCCGTGGCACCACCTATCATATACTCCCAGCCACCAACCCCAATTTATTTATCAAGCTGGCCCCAATCTAAGCCAAGTCAACCATCATACCCTCAGACTCACCAGAACTACCAGTATCCTCACGTTTACACCCTACTCACCCACATCCTTCAACCACATCTGTACAGTTAGTTGCCTGCTTCCCAGTAGTTGTTACTCTAACCCACGACACGCATCGTGTTCCTTACAACTATGCCACAGAATTGTGCTCAGAAGTGACACGATCGAGTAGAGTATACAAACCCCCAACATCTAGGCCTTATTCCCCAACTTTAACCCCTAACCAATTGCAAGACCAGTCATCTAGATCACCAGCACCTACAGCACCAACCTTTGTCCAACTATAAGCACACTCTCCACAGCTGCCCATGTCTAGAGTAGCACCATCTAATCCTACCACTAGCAGCCAACCCCCAGTTGACATCACTGCACAGTTTAAGAAGGTCAAAGCCGATATCTCTATTTGGGACCTAATTCACACATCGACAGAGCATAGGGAAGCCTTCCTCAGAGTCTTCCAAGTTGCCCATGTGTCCCCAACCATTGAGCCGGCTACCTTGGAGAACATGGTAGGAATGGTAGCGGCACCACAAGTTATCTCCTTCTCTAGCCTAGAGTTACCTCCATCTGGCACCAACCATAATTCCCCCTTGTTCATCACCGCGTAGTATCAGAGCTTTCGCGTCCCTCTCACATTGGTAGACAATGGAGCAGGCTTAAATGTCTTCCCCTTGCGTATAGCAAGTGCAATCGGATTCAAGTTCGAGGACATTACGCTAGCTGTGAAAGGGATGATAGCTTTCGATAATATGCATCATGATGGACTTGGAATCTTGATCATTCCGTTGACCATAGGCCTTGCTCGCTTCGACGTAGAATTCTATGTCGTAGACATTAAACCCGCTTTCAACCACTTGCTTGGACGCCCTTGGCTTCACAAGCATCAAATCATTCCTTCAACCCTCCATCGTATGATTAAATTCTGCTGCGATGCCAATGTTGTTGTTGTCCTGACGGAGGATATGGACAACGTTGAATCTGTCTCTGCAATAGCCCCCCAGACCATCCACTTTGAACCAAAGCCTTCCGATGTTCTTTATCGGGTTATTCGATTTGAGCCGATTAATTTCATTCCACCCTTGGAGCATGTCAGCCATTTGGCCACTTGTGGTAACCCCCGTTTGATGGTCGACAATTTGTGTCGCAAGTGGGGATATGAGAAAGGATCACCTCTAGGGCGTTATGGCCAAGGAATCGCCAAGCCAATCGAGGCCAAGGAATGGATTGAGCGAGAAGGCTTGGGTTATGAATGTCGCTACCAAAAGAGGAGGTTGCCATGCTTTGGTAAATCTTCCAAGATGATTATTCCATTGAATTTAGCCAACTTTATCAGCACAGGCATTTTGGATCCGAAGCAAGGTTCATATGCAGTGTCGGCGCCATCAGCTTGAGTTTGTCTGGAAGAGTCATGTCAATAAAGCAGCCAACCAGAGATGGAGCAAGGTACAGAGTAGGAGATCGTGCAAAATAGTGGCCAGACAGAGATATATCCAGCAGCTCAGAGGACAAAGCAGTTATCAGTCGATACAGTGGTCCAGGAGGCAGACTTAGAAAGGGGCCTAGATGATGACATTGGTGATCTGGACCTTTTATTTTCGGAACAGCTGAATGTGCTCACGGAAGATTTGGCAGAACACGAGCGCATCAAGAAAGGTAAAGCAGTCGTTCCATCATCACCAGCAGACACACCAGTACCACCCAAGGACCAAGTTTCAATTATGGTCTTGCACGAGACAGAGACGAGGGATGCTAGACCAATGGAGTTAATCTCCTATCAGCTGGGAGGCGGGTCTAGCTGGTATTGGCAGTATAAGCCTCACTTGGAGGGTGAGGATCAAAACCTTGAATTAAGCATAAGTGAGACGGGTGGCAGTAGTCTCACTAACTTGCAGCAGAGCAGCCGCTAGCATGCAAAATCTTATATAGATAGCAGAGAAAAAGAAAATCCCAAAAAATCAAAAAAATAAAAAAAATAAAAAAATGAAAATAAGGAGGCATTAGTTTTAGAGGTAGGGACTCCTAGCTCCTCAAGACATCCAAACAGGGAAACAGAAGAGGTCGTACAATGCTGATACAAGAACACGAAAGTCACTGTGACCATCATTAAACGCCACTAGGGCGTGGAATCAGAGGAGGTCCTCTCAGTTGACATCACAAATCCGACTGTAACCATGCCGACGGGGGTGGCCCACAGGTAGGTGGTATGTGTGCCAAGGGAGCGACAAAGCCACGGCAAAAGAAAAGGGGAAAAAATGCAAAGATGCAAGAGTCGCCACCTAGTCTATTATGGAAGACGAGGAAAACCATAAAACACATGAAGAATCATGCAAACAAATAAAAAGGGGTTGCGCAAACCAGAAATGCAGGTAAGGATCCCTGTTACGTGCGAGGAAGGTGTTAGGCACCCTCGCACGCCCGACGAATCGGTCTTCTAATGATTTCTCTTTTGCAAATGAAATGTCGGCTTTTCAGCCTTTTGCTGTACGCCCGAGGGCGATATGCCATGCCATGCTAATGAGTGATGTCTAGAGTATAGGTGCATGATGTGTAGGGGTGTGTCCTAATGCTCAGAAATATCGCTCGTGTGCCGGGTCAAGAGTTGATGCAAGAATATTGCATAATAAGATCAGGGATCTAATATCTTGAGCGATTTATCATCCTTGCTTACTATATGCCTAAATGCAAGCTAAGATGCAAGAAAACTGCTGAAAATGATGGAATGCCTTCCTAATGCATCAAGGAAGAAGATCAGATGAAAAACCCAGAAAAAAATGGGGTCGAAAAAGCAAGCAAAACGTTTGAAAAACATGCTGTGTGCTACTGGAAACAGGATACTGCGCCTGTTTGGTGCGCCAGACTACTACGTCAGTCTGAAGCGCCACCTATGTGTGTCTAGGTGGGCCAGTAATGTATGCAGAGGCAAAACAAAAAAGCCAAGCAAAGCAAAACATCAGAGGGTGCACTCTGGAAAAGCATGCAACAGAATCATTCTGGAAAAAACTCAGAAAACAAGCTTTAAAAGATTTAAACATGTAAATGCAATGTGATGACCTTGAGCTCATGGGCCTGAAGCCTCACGCAAGGTCTCATCTATATGAACTAGATGCAGGAAGCAATGATCCAGCCAAGCCTCTCGATCATGGACTGATACACATGATTCTCACAAGGGAGTAAGGTGCAATCAGTCTACCAGATTCAGCCTGGAGCTGAATAACAAAGCAGAGATAACAAATGGAAAACAGTTTGATTGAAAGTTGAAAACATGCAGGTGGCATCTCGGCAAACCAGAGAATCAATCAGAAAGAAATAAGCTCAAAACTCCGCGATAAAGCCATGCAAGTATGATGCTAATGCAAGTGCACTGATCTCCGACCAGTCATGCGCGCCTACTAAGTGCGCCAAGTTAGTGCGCAGGTTTGGTGCGACAGGGATGTGCGCCCCAGGGATTCTGGATCAGACTGTGACCTGATCTAGAACCCACCCAGTAGAGATAGAAGGGGGATTCATGCAAGTGCTAAAAGGATCATGCTAGGATAAAAACTGGGAAACATGCTGCGAATGCATAGGGGCAAGGATCACCATGAAAACAAAACATTTGAAACCAAGGCAAGTGAATGGGTTCATGCATGCAAATGTGTGAAATATTTAAGAACAAGCATGATCTGGATAAAACGAACCAAAACATGTGTAAATGTTGATCAAATGTGCATGCTTCTACGTGCAAGAGCACACATGGTGCATGGTAAAAATATTAAACATGGAACAATTGCTCATGTTGATTACATGCTAGAAGTGCAACCGTGGATTAACATGGAGATTATTTGCATAGAAAGAACAAGCATGATTTCATGAAAAACATCATAAACATGGAATAAAACAAATCAAACATGATGTTTTTAGCATGTTTTATTCAGTTCTGAAATGACATTTAGAAAATAAAAGGGAGGTAGAATGCCTACCTCACGACGTGTTTCTTCTTTGCGATATCAGATATAAGAAAACCTTTGTTGCTTTGGAAGTCTCTAGGACGCAAGGAGGTACTCCAGGGAACAACAATAAGCCGCTGGACTGGTAAAGAAGCTCGTGCAAAGGTCGGGCTTTAGAGTGGAAAATGGCTGGGTGCAGGGATTTCTGTTCAGGATTCTCAGCTCTCAGGATTTCGTCCTCTTTAAAAGGGTGCCTATGGGGGTCCTTTTATAGGGAACTCTCAGGGGTGAGTTACGGGTATAAGGAGAGCCTCGCAGACGAAGAGCCTAGAATATTCCATGGCACATTCGCTGCTGGAAGTAACAGCTAAGGAAGGTTGAAAGCCAGCAGCCGCAGCCTGCACAACGTTGTGCGCTGGCTAAGTGCGCCACCTATGTGTGCTAGGGAAGTGCGTTAAGTTAATGTGCTAGGTTGGTGTGCTAGCTAGGTGCTCTCCCCTATTGGTCTGGTTTTTAGATTGGGCTACAGGCTTGCTACGGGTTCAGGGATTGGTTCAAGGGTCAGCCATATCCAAAGCAACAATTGGAGCCTTATCAATGAACTACCTCAAAATCGGGGTGTCTACAAATGCCCCTCCCTGAGCGAGGTCGAGGGACGAAGGGAACCAAGACCGATGCTCAGGGTTGACAAGATACCCCCATTTTGAGGTTGCAGAAGGATGGTGTTTGCTGTAGGCCGTAAGTCACTTATCCGGTGGATACACCGAAAGTCATGACTTGTTTCCAAATGCAGATGCAAATGCATGCGTGCACCTACTGGTCTAAATGCTAGGAATGCAATGCTAATGCAGGATGCAAATGCAAGAGCCGACGCGAAGTCGATGCAAATCTAATGCCAATGCAGAAAAACCCAAATAGAAGCAAACACTGGCAGGAAAATGATAAGTTGTTAGACTCATCAGCCAGATTATGAGGTTATCATCCAAAGAGATGGGATATGACAAGCCAAATACGCCTTGCCAACCCCGACCGCCTGACAGCGTGACAGTTGTCAACCGAGTAGTTGGGGGTACCAACCAAGAAAAAGGAAAGGGGGGCATGACAAATAGAAAATTTGTCAAGCGAAGCAGGGCCCGGTCCGCACAGACCAAAGGCGAACAAAGAGATTTCGCGCCCGCGAAAACTCAAAAGGGAAAAACAAAAGGACCCTGACCGCCCGGCCAGAGGGTCCAACAACTAGATTCCGCGCCCGCGGGAAATCTAGGAGAGGAAAGAAAAAGAGCACCCTGACCGCCCGGTCAGAGGTCAAGCAACTAGATTCCGCACCCGCAAAAATCTAGAAAAGGGACCTTGACCGCCCGGTCAGAGGGTCGAACAATTGGATTTCCTACCCGAGGAAATACGAGAAAAGAGCTAGGACCTTGACCATCCAGTCAAAAGGTCGAGCCACTGGATTTCCTGCCCCAGGAAATCCGAGAAAGGGGCTGGGACCTTGACCATCGGGTCAAAAGGTCGAGCCACGGGATTTCCTGCCCAAGGAATCCGAGAAAGGGGCTAGGACCTTGACCATTGGGTCAAAAGGTCGAGCCACGGGATTACCTGCCGAAGGAAATCTAAGAAACCAAGGACTTTAACTGCCCAGTTAAAGCCAAGGAAAGCATGGGAAAGGCAAAGGACATTTGACCGCCCGGTCAAAGCCAAGAAGCTGGATTTCGCGCCCGCAAAGATCCAAAAGGGGGCACACGACCTTGACCGCCTGGTCAAGATCAACAAGCATGATTCCGCGCCTGCGGAAATCCAAAAAGGCAAAGGACAATGATCGCCCGGTCAAAGTCAAGCAAGCTGGATTCCGCGCCTGCAGAAATCCAAAGGGGCAAAGGACAATGACCGCCTGGTCAAAGTCAAGCAAGCTGGATTCTGCACCCGCAGAAATCCAAAGGGGCAAAGGACAATGACCGCCCGGTCAAAGTCAAGCAAGCTGGATTTCGTGCCCGCGGAAATCCAAAGGGCAAAGGACAATGACTGTCCGGTCAAAGTCAAGCAAGTTGGATTCCGCGCCCGCGGAAATCCAAAGGGGCAAAGGACAATGACCGCCCGGTCAAAGTGAAGCAAGATGGATTCCGTGCCCACAGAAATCCAAAGGGAAAAGGACAATGACAGCCTGATCAAAGGCAAGCAAGCTGGATTCCGCGCCCGTGGAAATCCAAAGGGGCAGACAAGTCTTATCCGCTCAGGATGAGATCTCAGAAAACAAAGCGAATACTCTAGGATTATTCCCCTGGAAGGAACTGCAATGTGCTGATTGTCGGGGATGTGGTGCGGAGACTGGCACTCATGTCGAGATGCATGCTCGGATTTCGTTTGCTGCGATTTTGCTTGCAAAAGTGAGGACTTATGTGCAAATATCCATAAGTTCTGGGCTTTGCTGCAAATTACCCAATCAGACTGCTTTTTGGTTGCTGTACTGCGACTGTGCGGTGACATTTGAGATTCTACTGCCTATCAACAAATGTCTACTCTGAAACAGACTTTTTGCGTCCTTCCGGGACTGATTTGCAACTTTACAAAATGCAGGGGGGTTTCTGCAAATTACCCACTGGGTGCATTTCTGAGCCATGTCTGGATACTGTGCGCTGACATTTGGGGTTCCGCTGTATATCAACCAATGTCTGCTCTAAAACAAATTTCCCGTGCCTTCCGAGATTGATTTGCAATTTTATAAAATGCAGGGGGTTTTCTGCAAATTACCCACATGGTGCATTGTGCTATATGTTGAATGTTGCGTATTCTGCACTTGACATTTGCTATGGAATGATAAGGGCTAGAATGCAATTGTCACGGTCATTTTGCGTTTTTGCACTTTGGCTTATTTCTCGTGCGGGCCCCACTGGCCAACTGCCATAACTGCCAAATTTTCTCTTCTTTGCTGCTTGGGACTGCATGGTAGTGCAAAGAGTTGCATGCTGCTTGCGTTGATGCATCTTATTTCTTCCAAGGCATCAAGCATAAGCCTCTTATGGAGGAAAATAAAATTTCTTCAACCAAACCCGTGCTTCTTCATCCTCTTCTCTCTTTGCGCGGAAGGGTGCGTCCTCCTCTTCTTCTTCTCCTGCAGCGGCGGTGCCCGTTCCTGTCCTTGCAGCGGCGGCGCGCGTGGAGTGCACGGAGGGAGTGCTCTTGGCTGGTGCGCGCGGTAGGCGCGTCGACGTGGTGGGGGGTGCAGCGGCGATAGGCGGTGGCGGCATGGATCAGACGCTGTGGGATTGGCTGGACCACGGCTCGCCGGCGAGGTTAAGCTCCGCCCCTTTTCTCCCTTTGTTTTTTTTTCTTTGCTTGTATGCCCTGCCCTTTTCGTTGCGGGTGGTCGGCAGTCGGAGGTCCCCGATGGACCTGGAGTGGTAGGCCCCCTTCCGTGCGGTTGCGGCGGCGAGCTGGCAGGGTTCATGTTGCAGTTGCAGCGGCTAGGGATCCCACAAGCTGGTGGCTCTTGGGCCGCGGGTGGCGATGGCTGGTCGTGGCAGTTGCGGGCTCCGGCAGACTGTTCCGTGCGGTGGCTACTGGATTTGGGAGTGCAGGCATGCCGAGGGATGCGCGGGTTGCTTGCGGCGCTCCGGGTTGCTGGCGATGCTCCGAGGTGTTGTTCCGACGGTGGGGGGCTGATGAGTTGGTAGTGAAGCTTACTGGATACTGCCATTGCTTGCTTAATTTCTGATTTTATTGCTCTGATTTCATTGTTGATTGCTCTGCATTGGAATTGCTTGGTCTACTTGATAGCTTTCATCTTTGCAAAATCACTATCAAATGCTGATATGCTATTGCCTTTATTACAAATGCCCAACATTTGCTATTTTGCCAATTACTGTAATGTCACATTTCAAAATGTCCTGTGGTCTGTTATTATGCCGCATTTAATTTAGACGCTTTGCATCTTACCGCGTTTACTGCTGCTGTTTGACTTTCCTTGTATGATGATTCAGTTCCCGAGGTGAGAACTCCACAGTCTTCGGGGGATATGCCTTCTAGTTCTCGTCCCAGACGAGGAGGCAGCTCCTCGAGGTCGCGGGCCTCTGGTAGCTCGACACCCCCTATCCCTGTTGAGGTAAGCTTAAATTGAACAAAAGAATATTTTAAGTCCGGTATTTTTCTGGCATTTGCATTTCCAGGAGTCTGGAAACTTCGAGGGGCGGCTATTGAGCGACCGTCATATCTGCGAGAGCCCCGAGTTTGAGGTAATTCCTTGCTTTATGCTCACTATAAATTGCTTTCTGCCCTTATGTTGTTTGCTTCTGACCTGGTTCAAAACATGTTTTTGACATTCAGGAGGGGGACGCAAACCGGATCATGCGGTGCCACTGGGGTCCGATGCTCGAGCACTTCCACCGTCTACCGGAGTTTTTGCAGGACTTTCTCCATCACCAGTCTCCGTTTGGTGGTTTGCTACGCATTCCAATCATCCACGGCCACTACAACTTCTTCCAAGCCATGGTAGAAAGGTGGAGGTTTGAGACGCATTCCTTTCACTTTCCTTTCGGCGAGCTGACTGTTGTGCCCGATCAGTGGGCTCTGCTGATGGGCTTTCATTTTGGTGACGAGCCCATTATTGGTGAGACCACCCATGGCTTTCACCTCGCGCCTGCGCATCTTGGTCGTGTCCCTCCTAAGCCGCCTAGGGGGAAGCATATGATCACAGTGGGATGGTTAAGGGAATGGGACAAGTTCTGGCCCAACCCCGAGCTGGGCAGTGAGGAAGCAGATTTTGTACTGAGGCATTTTCTGCTGGAGTTGCTAGCCTTGATTTTTTGCGATTCGTCGGCCTACTGTATCCATGCTGACTGGATTGCGTATTTGACCAACCTGGAGCACCTGGATCACTATGACTAGGCTGGTGCTAGCTATAC
>JAMKQA010011261.1:0-18254 GCA_024699735.1 Posidonia australis
GGTCCTTATATAGGATTTTCTCATGGGTAACTCATGGGAATGTAGAGAGCCTCGCAGACGAAAAGCCTGGAAGATTCCATGGCATATTCGCTGCTGGAGGTAACAGCTATGGGAGGTGGAAAGCCAGCAGCCCGCAGCCTACGAAGTGGTATGCGCCAGGGATGTGCGTCGGCTATATGCGCCACTTATGTGTGCTAGCTAGGTGTGATAGGGAAGTGTGCTAGCTAGGTGTGCTAGGTAAGTGCTCTTGCTAAGTGTGCCAGGTAGGTGTGCTAGCTAAGTGTGCCAGGTAAGTGTGCTAGTTAAGTTTGCCAGGTAAGTGCTCTCCCCTACTGGTCTGGTTTTCTAATTGGGCTGCAGGCTTGCTATGGGTTTGAGGTTGGTTCAAGGGTCAGTCACATCCAAAGCAACATCTGGAGCCTTATCAATGAGTCACCTCAATATCGGGGTGTCTACACCCCTGAACAATGGAATCTTGTTGATAGCCAAACTACCGCATCACGCTAACTAGATGATATTCAACTCCACCAATCAGCCCCAGCCAGATGATATGCTGCATATCGACTGTATTGAAGAAAGCCTCAAAGTTATGAGTGGCCAAAGGAATGATGTGCTAGATGACCTTGTCTTCTATCAAACTCTCCAACCGCTCATACTCCTTGTGAACCGAGGTGAGCGTGCGAGCATGACCACTTTGACAATAGGATTCAAAAGTTGATCGTTGCAGGCGTAAGACTTCTACACCTAAATGAGCAGTCAACCACACCTGTACAAAAACTCCATAACTATAAAAGTGCCGGCAGCGTCGCAATGACCGATCTACAGCCTGGTAAGTTTCTACCAAGATAATTGGGGCCAAGTCTATCTGACGGGTGACCACTGCCAAAGCAATCTCAGCAACCTCAATGTTCACAACTGTTCGACCATGGCTGAAAACTAACTCTCCTAAGAAGCGGACAACAAAGCCTTTCAACCATGGCTCATCACCCAAGGAGGTGTGCATTCCGACCACCTTGTCAAAGTAAGCTAGTTGTAGCATGGGAGAATGTCCATCTGAATAGATAAGTTGACGACCACAATCATCGGTTGACAGGCCAGTTAGTTCACTCAAGATTGAGGAGTATCCATTGTGCCACGTAAACACGATGGGTCCTAGGAACTTTTGCAGACAGCACACTCTATGGACCTTCTCCAAAGTAGGAGTCAATTTGACTCACCTGAAGCGGAATACATGATGGGCTGGCTTCCAGAACCGAGCAGCTGCACATAATAAGTATCGAGAAACCTCCACCTTTGCGATATCTAGAAACCTTGAGATACCCCAAATCTGCGACTTGTCGTGATCACTTTCTATTAGTTTCCCAATCCATGTCTGGAGAACATCTGAGCAGTGCATAGGTATGACCATTGTAGGGAAACCCATGATTAATAGGGTGCTTCAGCTTCTTCTGACTCAAGCCACACTAGAAAGGGAAGACGATCTCTTGCGAAACATGCTCAAAACACTAGTTTAGAAAAAGGCTTCAACTTTGTTCCATTCAACAACATTTTGTAAAGTCCAATGCAGACAAATAAAAGGTGCAGCGTAAATGGTGTTGAAAATCGAAAAAACTAGCCCAAAGCTGAACGTTACAATCAGAAATTGACTAAACAGCGAGCTATTGAACAGACTGCATCTTACGCATAGCCCTGGCAAGTCTTGACCAGGTGCCAAAATAATGAGATACAACTATCAAACCCTAATGATCGGGATTATTTGATGACTGAGCCACCATAAGGTGTTTAAGAAGCCAAATGAGGTAGCTGGAATGCCCCCCGGGTAGATTACAGGGATCCTCAACCTGTAGAGCAGCTAACATGTCATTGGTCAAGTACTGGCCCAATGTGTCTAACCATAAGACAACTGACATGCCCCTAGTTTGACATGAATGACCCTAACCAATAAGAGCAGCTTGCATGCCCCTGGTCGAGTACCGGCTCAGTGTGTCTAACCATAAAACAACTGACATGCCCCTGGTTTGACATAAATGATCCTAATCAATAAGAGCAGCTTGCAAGCCCCTGGCTTAGGCGATGTCCTCCTGATCCTCTTAGGCTAAAAACTACTGACATGTCCTAGCTAAAAAAACCAGATTAGACTCTGCGACACTTTTAAAATGATGTTTATGAGAAGAATGCATGTATGCTGAATGATTTGTGGGATCTTATTAGCGCCCTTAGCATTAGAATGCTTATTGCCATGTATACAAGAGAATGGTAGCTCTAATCCACGAGACTCTATCCAAGCCCTTAGTTTTTTAGGTGGCTCTTTGGAAATGCAATGTTGTGTCCTAGGCTCCATTCCAAACCCCACTGGACCATACCTTTGCTTTTTATTTTATTTTATTTATTCTCTTTTCCTCATAGGCATGTGGGTTCACCCTATCCCTGGCTTGGAGGTAATAGGTACTTGGTCTATGGTGGAGAGCCGTTGCTGCTTAAAGGGTTGACTAGGCCCTTTTGGGATATGCTTTCTAGGTATTTACTCTGACTCCTCTCCAAGATAAATTGTAGGGATAGTGCTACCCATCACGCCTCTCTCTTTAGGGCTGACTTCTATCTGCAACTTCTGTCTTCTAATTCTTTTATGTCCTTTCATAGATATATTTTTTATTTTATTTCTCACACTCTCATTTTCACTCCTAACATCTTATCTCCCTCTGAGAGGTGTGTGTTCCCCGAGCGGCTTGGATACTTTGCTCAATTTATGATGAAAGGTGGCTCCCTCACTTCCTAGGTTACTTGAATAGTATCTACCTGAAAAGGTTCTACGCATTCCGACATTAGTAAGCTTATTCCACTTATTATCACCGGACTAAGATGCATGCATGTGATGATGATGACAATCATCTGCTTATATATGCGTATGCTGAATGGGAGTTAATATGTGCTGAGATGCAAGGCTACATGGATGCAAAAAAACATTGATAAAATGAATTCGTGCATGCATGGAGAAAGATGACAGTGTCACAGAGTGAGGACACACGGTTTATGATCACTAATAGTATTTCTTCAGGTAACATGAATTAACTGGCTCTGACTGTTTGACGTGGTCCATGTCTTCCAAGATTACTGCTCCTCTAGAGAAGACCTGTTTGACTACAAATGGTCCACGCTAGTTGGGTCTGAACTTGCCACGACCATCAGGGAGATGTATAGCTCACAAGACCAGGTCCCCTGGCAAGAAACTTCTTGGTCGGACCTTCTTCTGATAGGCTTTGGCCATACGTTTCTGATAGCATTGTACATGATGCATAGCTTGCAATAGATGCTCATCTATCAAGTTTAGTTGAACAAAGTGGTCCTCAATCAACTCTGCCTCTTCCAACTCTGTTTCTTTCAAGACTTTGAGCGATGGTATCTCGACCTCTATAGGTAGGACTGCTTCCATACCATATACTAGAGAATATGTAGTTGCTTTAGTTGAAGTCCGAATTGATGTTCTGTAAGCCCACAAAGCATTCAGGAGCCTGTCATGCCAGTCCTTATGTGTTTCTGCCATCTTTTTAAGAATCTTAGTTAGATTCTTATTGGCGGATTCCACAGCCCCATTCATCTGAGGATGGTACAGGGAAGACCTGTGATATGGAACTCCTATAGGAAATCCTTGATCCTTTTGGTTGTGAAATTTGTCCCATTATCAGAACTAATTAAATACGGGACCCTATATCAGGTAATGATATTGTTCTTGATAAACATTTTAGTCATAGAGGCTGTCACTGTCCTGTAAGAAGTTGCCTCCACTCATTTAGTAAAGTAATTAATAGCTATCAGGATGTACTGATGTCCATTAGAAGCTGCTGGGTGGATAGCTTCGATAATGTCTATTCCTTATGTTGAAAAAGGCCAGGGTGACGACATATTGTGGAGTTACTGTGGGGGTGCATGAATGAAGTTGCCATAGACTTGACAATTGTGACATCTTCACACAAACTAACAACAGTCTGTCTCTATGGTTGACTAGAAATAACCTTGTAACATTATTTTCTTGGCTAGTAACGCCCCATTCATGTGTGGTCCACATGTCTTAGCATGCACTTGCAGCATTACTGTATTGGCCTCCTTTTTATCCATACAACGTAGAAGCGTCTGATTGTAAGACCTCCTGTACAAGTGATCTACTCCAAGCACATATTTTGAAGCTTGTCGGACTATAGTCTTTCTGTCTGTAGCTAATGCATCTGGATGATGTCTCCCGGTTTCCAAGAAGACTTTAATATCATGATACCATAGGAGCTCTACTGTGGAGTCTGCTTCTTCTATGCACATATAGTGTGCTGGCTGATCTGTGCAGATTACCGACATTTTCACTGTATCATCCTCTGGTATGGACAACCAGGATGTGAGAGTGACTAGCGCATCTACGTAGGCATTCTTGGCCCTGTTCATGAAGGAAAAGCGTATTTCCTCAAACTCGGCCATTAGCCTTAGGAGATGGTTATGGTATGGCATCAGCTTCAAGTCCTTTGTTCTCCAATTACCATTAACCTGTGAGATGACCAACATGGCATCACCATGCACATGCAGTTTCCACGCACCATGTTCTAATGCAGCCTGCAGGCCAAGAATACATGCCTCATACTCTGCCATATTATTGGTGCACACAAAGGTTAACTTTCGAGCAAGTGGGATCATCTGGCCTTGCGAGGTCTCTAGTACTACACCGATGCACATGCCTCTCCTGTTAACTGCACCATCAAAGTAGAGATGTCACCGCTCTTTGTCACGAGGGTCTTTTGACTCATCCTCTTCCATGGCAAATAGTATATCCTCATAAGGGAACTGAGGCTGCAAGGATTGATACTCTGGCAAGGGTAAATCTGCTAAATGATCCGCCACGGCCTGTCCCCTAATTGATTTCTAAGTAACAAAAGTGATATCAAACTGAGATAAGAGCACTTGCCACTTGACGCATCTACCCACCAGTGCGGGCTTCTGGAACAGGTATTTCATAGGATCATGTCGACACAACAATAGAACTGGATATGCCATCATGTAATGCCTCAGGCGTTGTGTGGCCCAGATGAGGGATAAGCAGACTTTTTCGATTGTGGTGTACTTAACTTTGCAATCATTGAACGTTTTACTCAAATAATAAATGGCCCTCTCCTTGCGGCCTGTTTCATCATGCTAACCCAAGACTGCACCGATTGAATGTTGTGTTACTGACAAATAGAGCAACAAAGGACGTCGTGGTGTTGGAGGAACTAATACTGGTGGCTTTACCAGGAGCTTATTGATTTTGACAAAAGCTTCTTGACACTCTTCACTCTAGTAGATCTGTGCGTTCTTCCTCAAGAGCATGAAGATCAGCTCACAAATTGGTGTCAATTGGGCAATGAACTGGCTGATATACTGCAACAACCCCAACAACCCTTGGACTTCTTTTTCTGTTGTAAGAGGAGGCATCTCGATGATGGCTTTAGCCTTGTTCGGATCTACCTCAATTGCTCTTTGGCTGATGATATATCCCAGTAGCTTGCCTGATGACACACCAAATACACACTTGTTGGGGTTAAGCCGCAGCTTATATTTTCGCAAGCGGTTGAACAACTTCCTTAAACAGGCAATGTGTTCTTCAAGTTCCTTGACTTGGTTATCATATCATCCACATAAACCTCGATGTCCTGTGCATGAGATCATGGAACAATGCTGTCATCGCCCTATGATATGTGGCCCCGACATTCTTGAGCCTAAATGGCATAACATTGTAACAGAACACTCCCCATAGGGTGATAAAGGACGTTTTCTTCATATCCTCTTCTACCATTCTGATTTGATTATAACCTGAGAATCCATCCATGAATGACAACATTTTATATCCTGTAGTATTATCCAACAATACATCAATGTGTGAGAGTGGAAAATCATCCTTTGGGCTTGCCTTGTTTAGGTCTCTATAATCAATACACATTCGAACCCGACCATCTTTCTTAGGCATCGGAACCACATTTGCTAGACACACTGGGTAGAGGACGACCTTTAGAAAGTTGACCTTGTGCTATTTCATTATTTCCTCTTTCAATTTCAATAGCCACTGCGGTCGCCATCTACACAATTTTTGTTTAACCGACTTGACGTTAGGTTTAAGTAGTAATGTGTGCACCACTACCTCAGCGTCTAGCCCAACTATGTCATCATAGCTCCAAGAGAAGATATCTGCATATTCTCGGAGAAGCTCAACAAGTTCTACCTGAGCCCGTGCTGTGAGTCTGACGCTAATTCACACTTCCTTGACATCTTTAGTGGTGCCAATGTTTACAGACTCAGTTTCCTCTTATACATGCAAGTTCGGGCCTTCTGGATCATTGTCATAAGGCTGGAAGTCTGGTGTGTCATGACTTTCTTCCTCTATTTTTTGCATCATCCTCCTCTCCATATGCAACAAGTTCGAAAATGACTTTGTGCTGGAATGATGGGTCCGTATCTCCAAAGGTATATATTTGCTCGTTACTCTACCCTTGATGATGCTTTAGAATAGTTACTGTCACTCTGGTCTTTTCATACCCACCTATGACGATCTCGAATTCTACCATGCTCGAACCTGTAGATGTACGTGGTTGTTTCACTTATTTTACAGCCTTATTATGTGGATAAATGTTTTTATTTTTCTGGTTTTCTTGAATGGTATGTACAATGTGTGTGATAGGTGGGCAGCTGTCCTCCGACTGACTGATGTGAGTGCTGCCGCCCGCATTCTCTCCTGAGCCTAATTCAAGATCTTTTTTTTTCAACCCCACTGCTCAAATGGAGCCAAGTTTGATAATACAACCTAGACCTGCCTCCTGGCTAATAGGAGATAAACTCCTTTGGTCTAGCGTTCAGTGAGCTGTCCTCTTCTAAGGCCATGATAGTAGACTGACCTTGTGAAATTGTCTACTTTTCAATGTACTCTACATTACCACTTTTCCCTTTCTGTGCCTGAGTTCACTTTGTGTGTCTTCAGCCAGTGCCGCCAACTGCTCCTGAAATAGGACTTCCAAATCACTAAGCATGTTGTCAACTTGTGCTACTACAGCATCTCCCTCATCTTCATTAGAAGCAAAATCCACATAGTACACACTGGTAACTTCTTGGTACCTCAGGCGATGATTCCAGCTGACCTAAATGTAACCCCACCAAAGCTAAGTGATATGTTGATGAGGTTGTGGCTGAGGCTACTCCTGTTGAATCCAAGACTACAACCGGATCCGTAGGAAGACCATCGGCTGACTCTAGAGGTGGCAATGCCAGCACAACTATCGTTGGTGGAAAGGATGATGTCAAATCTGTTATTCAATCCACGACCTCTTCCTCAGAGTAGTAGTCCTCAACACATATCCACTCTGATCCGTTGATTGGTTTACTTCATTCAGACTCTGCAAGAACAAGACACTGATTGGGATCCAGCAATCCTACGCTAACAAAGTTAGTTAAACCTCGTGGAATAACGAGCTTTCGAAACTTACGACGCCTCGAGAATCCATTTTGCAGTTTCCACTTGTATCCTAGTCCTTCGAACTCTCGTCTTTTCTCTACAGCAATTGGTTCGGCGATTCCTTGGCCATTCCGTCTGAGAGGTGCTCCTTTCTCATACCCCCACCTCTGACATAGATTCTCGACCATCAAGAAAGGATTGCTAAAAGCAACCAAATGGCTAGTGCGATCAAGAATCGGAATGAAATTGACCGGCTCAAAGCGGTCGACATGGTATAGTGCATCAGAAGGCTTAGGGTCAAAATGGACGGTCTGAAGAGATACCCAAGAGACTACCTTAACCTTCTCCTTTTCAAGATTTTCCGCCATTACAACAACGATGTTATTGTTCCAGTGGAACTTAATCATTTGGTGAAGAGTTGAGGAGATAACCTGATGCTTGTGGAGCCAAGGGCGGCCAAGCAAGAGATTGAAGGATGGTTCAAGGTCAACAACATAAAACTCAACCTTGAAATAGGTAGGACCAATGATTAGAGGAATGATCAAAATCCCTAGAGCATCATGGTGCATGTTGTCAAATGCCGTCATTCCTTTCACGGTTGGGGTAATGTCCTCGGATTTAAATCTGACCTGATTTGCAGTTCGCAAGGGCAAATATTTAAACCGACGCTATTATCCATCAAAGTAAGAGGAATGCGGAAATTCTGATATTGCACTGTGATGAACAGGGGATGGTTATGATTGGTCACTGTTGGGAGTAGTTTTGAGCTAGAGAAGGAGATCACCTGTGGCGCTGTTATCATCCCTACCATGTTTTTCAAGGCCGATGGTTGTATTGTTGGGGAAACATGGGCAGCCTGGAAAACTCGAAGAAAGGCCTCCCAATGTTCTACTGACGTATGGATTAGGTCCCAAATAGAAATATCTGCTTTAACTTTCTTTAATTGGGCCGTGATGTCAGCTACAGATGGGTCCATCTTAGTTGTGGTGGAGTTAATTCTCGAGATTACTTCTTCAGGGATATGATTGGGAATCTGGCTTCTTGGTTGGGAAGATGGAGTTATGGGCTGGTTGGGCTTGTTTGCAAGAATTGAGGCCTTGTACACCCATCCTGACCACGTTACCTCAGCACACATTCCTATGGTGTAACTGTAAGGCATACAGTGAGTATCTTGTGTCAAGTTAACGACTACAGGAACACGGGCCTTCAACTCCACTGGGACCAGAGCTGGTGAAGTGGGTATTGGCGTTTGGTGGATCAGGTCATGTTTCGGTTTGGTTAGCAAACTGATTGTTGATGAAGTGGATTGCATGGTAGGTTTTGCAACTGTGTGCCTTGGTCAGGCAGTTAGCTGGATCATATTGATTGCAGAACTGGAAGCTTCAATAATAGATTGGCTAAGTTGATAAGGAAACGGATGTGAGATGTCATGAATGAGAAGGGAAGGGTCAAACTGTGAAGGTGCAGTCTTAACAAAAGAAAGGAAACAAACACCTGAACTTCCAGGTGCATGCTCAGACAAGGGTCGGTTGACTATATTGCTATGTGTAGATGTAGAGGAATGCAGTGTCGATGCAGCGGGCGTAGACTCTGCCTCTTGTGTGTTGATAATGATGACTTTATGGTCAATTAAGTCCTGAATTACATCACAGAGTGTAAAACAGTTATCCGTAGAGTGCCCCGCGGCTCTATGGTAACTACAAAATAAATCTGCTTTAAACCACCGCGGTAGTGGGTTCGGTGGTGGGCGAACTTCCGGAAGCCTTAGGAGTAACGCAACCTTGGGAAACACGACACTTAATGGCTCAACCAAAGGAGTGTAATCCCTCTCGGGTCATTGAGGTCGTCTTGGTCCTAGGTTGCGCCCTTGCCTTGCCGGTGCAGGCTGGTAGACTAGCTCGGACATGGTGGTGATTCGTGATGTGCGTGGTGCCTTAGGTGTAGGAGTGTAGACTACCTAACTCTGTGCTAGCAAGCTCACTACACAAACCAGCATAACGAGACCTCCTACATATGCCACAACATTCTTGGCAGTGTCCTTCTTTCATGCATATCCAGTGTTGGATCCGTTGCTGCTGCCATTGTTGTTGTTGGTTCCTCCTGAAGCCATGGTTTGCTTGGCGAATGCCGCTAATTCAGGAAAACTTCCGCTATGCAGTGAGCTCTCGACACGGGTGCCAGCTTTGATCAAGGAAGCAAAAGTGAAAATAAGTTGAATGCTTAGCAGGGCCCTTGTGGCTGGCTGCGCCCCTCGAATTTTTATCTCGATAGATTCTTCATCAAAAGGTCTATCGCGAACCTATGAAACGAGGACTCGCGAGCGCCCGATGTACTCCCTGAAGGGCTCGTGGGGCTTTTGCCTTGTCACGACTAAGTCCTCGCGCTTTGGGACCATGTCGAGATTGAATGAATATTGCTCTACAAAAGCCTAGTTGAGGTCATTCTAGGTCTTAATGGTGGTCATATCTAGATATGTGAACCATTTTAAAGCCAGACCTGTGAGGCTTTTCTGGAAAAGGCGAATAAGTAGTCTCTCGTCAGGCTGCAACTGAGCAAAATCACCCAAATACACCCTAAGATGCGAAATTGGGTAGCCTTTCCCATTGTACTTCTCAAGCTCCGGGATGTGAATGTTCGGAGGGAGTACAACCTTTAGAAAGTAGCAGAGGTCTCGGTAGGTGTAAGACTGGCGATCCTTGCCCTGCACTTGTTGTAATGCTCTCTCCAAGTCATTTATTTTGGTGAGAAGTGCATCTAGGGCTGCTATTGACATTGATTGTGCAGTTGGGGCGGGTCTCGCGTACGCTGTGTTTGTAACACCCATGTGCTCCTCCGGATCTATCATCTCGCCACCTAGTGTCATGGCATGATGACCAGTGTACCTGTGCATGTGTGTTGTTTATGGTGGAGTGAATGCCGAGGCCTGTATCTGATGCAAGGGTGCAGGAATGACAGTATGCTGTGCTGGACGTGGTGTTGCGTGTGGGAGCAACAACTGTTGAACCAGTATGGTCGAGTTCAAAAGCATTTGTACTCCTACCATCCTAAAAGGCTGACCACCAGTAGATGGAGGAATATGCTGTGTGTACAATGGTAATGATACTAATGGCAGAGAAGTGGCACCTGTTGTCGAGACAGCGAGAAACTGTGGCGAAGGCTGCGGTGGTGGTGTGACTGGTACTGCATGAAACGCCTGAGTAGGAGGAGATGGATCTTTTGGTACAAGATAAATAGGTGTGGTCAAAGTAGGATTCAAAGAAAAGGTCATGCTTTGCAGCCTCTACGCAAGAGCCAGAAGCTGTTGAGACTGCACAGTAAAAGAACCATTGGTAGCAGTATCAAAGGCTGGAAGAGCAAGTGGAAGGGATGTCAAAGGGGGCTGGAAGTTCAAAGATCTTGCGGGTTGAGTTCCTACAAATGAAACAATCGTAGCCAGTTGTGTGTCAAGTGGAGCTGAACCGACCGAAAGACAAGACATTATCAGATCAGATGCCCTAGTGGTGGTCATAATAACTGCCTTAATCACAAGCTCTAGACCAATCAAGGTCTGCCAGCCTCTCGAAACTGGAGGACAAGGAACTCCATGTGCCTGGAAGTGGCTGTCATGGAGTGCAAGCGAAGTAACAGATGTCAAAGTAAAGGAGGAAGGAGGGGTAGAAACAAGGATCCCCTCCGGAGCAGTTGGTACAGTGGTCTCTAAGGCTTACTGGGCCATAATGGACCATGAATGGGTAAGGATAAGACTGCGATTGCAAACTGAAGAACAACACCTACGAGGAGCTATTGCCAGAAATGACGGATAGCTTAGGGAAAGACAGTCGAGAACAATGTCTCAAGACTGAGGTCACTAAAAGGAACCCCCAGGCTCTGGCCTAGGAACTCACACACAATATTCTATACCTAATAGAGGAAAAAAAAACCTAATGTGTTAGTGAAGAAGAAAAGGCAGAACAACAGAAGAAACAAGTGAGCTATGCAATTGTTCGTTAGGGTGGTGTGAATGGCACACATGCACATGAATGCTACTAATATGCACTCTCTCACCATGCATGTCCCGCATGGGGCTGACCACATGGGACACTCATGGGTTTAGTTTTTGACTTTGGTCAGAAAAGTAAGGCCTAATTCAAAATCCTGGCCGAAGCGCAGGCAGTGAACAGGTAGTGCGTTGGTGGCCTCGTCTCCTGCAGTAGCATGGAGTTGTACCCTCTACTAACATCGACACGACCCCGAACAAGGGGGGACAAACTAGCGACACGCTCTACGCCAAAGTTATAGAACGGGTTACTAGAATTGTCCTTCGCAAACTGTGGGTGGACTCAGAGGAGAAGATGTATGCCCTATATGATCAATCATGCAATATGCTTTTGTGTTTTTTACTTGCGTTTTATTAAGCCAAGGGGATTGTGAGCATTTGTTTCTAGTTATGCCTTATTATTTGTTTGTCTGAGTTTGTGTGTTTTATTTTAACCAAATAAGGAGGCAAACATGTCTCTATTCTCCTAATCATGGAAAATACAAAAAGGGAAAGAAAACACACAATCATGGCATCCAAACACTCAATCAACAAGCAAAAGGCATGAGCATGACAAATGCTAGTGTAGTGCTTACAAGTAAGTGAAAAAAAGCAAGCATCATAACAGAAGGCATGAATCAAGTCATGTGCATGTGTGGTGGCATAGCAATAGTGTAAAAAGGCATGTACACTCAAATATGTACAAACAAATAAAACAAGCAAATAAACACAAAGTGTATAGACCAAAGACAAGTAAGAAAACCAAAACGAAAGTCAGAATCTGGTTATCCCTAGTAAAGTTGCCAGTTCCTGTGACCATGCCTGTGGAATCCTGCACGACTCCAAGGTACGTGGAAACACACAAGGAGCCCTGATATGGTCACGACAAAGATGGTGAATCCAAAGAAGAAGACTGAACTTGGAAATACCAAAGAAAGATAAGAAAAGGATAAGGAAAAGGAGTCGCCACCTAGTCTTTTAATGGAAAGATGAGGAAAACCAAACACAAAGGAAAAACCTAAAGAAGTCAATGCGAAAAAAGCACATGTATGCTCTGTGCCTAATGGATGAAGTATGCAAACCAGTAAAGGCTAGAGAAAGGGTAAGGATTCTTGTTATGCATGAGGAAGGTGTTAGGCACCACCCCCTGTAGACACCCCGATTTTGAGGCGACTTGTAGGTGAATTCTCCTGAAGATGTTGCTTTGGATACGGCAAGCCTAACCTCAGTTGAATTTTATCTGGCACCTTGGTTACCTTAAGTCTATAGCAAACTCATGGTCCAATTTACAATTCAAGTAGTTAGATCTTGAGCACCAACGTGGAGCACCACAATGGAGCACCAAGCTAGCGCACCATGGTGGCGCACCAAGCAGGTGCACCATGGTGGTGCGCCAAGCTGGCGCACCATTGTGGCACACCAAGCTGGCGCACAACCACTTTTCAGGGTTTTGGCTGTTGGCTTTCCATCTTCTGTGCTTGTAACCTTCACTTGCGAATATTCTTCATGAATCTACGCAAGCCTGTTGAGTTTCAAGGCCTTTTGCATCCCAAGGAGTTATCCTTTCATTCTCTTTAAAAGGCCCACCTTGGCAACTCATCTCTCTTAGCAAGTCTCTTGGCTGTCCACCCACTCTTAGCAACCAGCTCCCTTGCATCCCTGAGGACTCCATTGCATCCCTGAGCATCCCTAGTTGTGTCCAAAGCACTAAGGAGAACACCTCGAGTCACCAAGGAGTACATCAAAGGTATGTCTCTTGACACTTCCAAGTAATCTCTGCATGACACTTAACATAGAGCACACACTGTAAATGTAGTATAGTGTTTTCATGTTGTCAATACTTGCTCTCGTTATGTTGATATTTACTTGCACTTTTGCTGTGTTGATGCTTTTTGCACTCTCATTGCTTAGTTTGGAGTTTATGATGTTTTTTATGCAAATCTGTTCAATGCTTGCCAATCATGATGTTTGCTTGTACTATGACGTGCCTTTTGCATCCCATGTCATGTTTCCCTGCTGTTTAAATCATACAAGATATTCTCATGCATCATAAAGAAAACATGTGTAACTGCAGTCCTTGTGAACCCATGATAATGATTAGAGAAGAGAGAATGAAATGGATGTTCAAGTATTGATTTCTTAACATGATTATGTTCCCTGACATCTGAAATAATGATATGAAAAATCTTTCAAGTGATTGTCTGCATGCATTTGATCCAGGCTCTGAAGTCAGACCATAGTCTGAAGCAGAGTATCTGGAGTGCACCAAACTGGCGCACCAGCCTGGTCGAAGGGTGCAAGCAGCCAACTTTGCATCATGATCTACATGTTATTTTGATTGTCTTGGACTTTGATTTTTCTGATGTTTGTTCTCTGATATATCATGATCATTTATGCATTGTTTGTTTTAGTTTTGCATCTAGTGAAGTCAGCCCGCCACTGGGGTCTAGTGAACTGGTTGCCCCATGGACTCTTGTTTGGAGAGTTCTTATGCAACAGTCCATGATCCAGAACTGGGTAGCATGGCTGAAACCCATTAGCTTTATTTAGTATAAGGGTTGTGTGGTCTTGTGTGAGGCATATTTCCCTTGAGCACAAGACCCATATCAGATTTTCTTGGGTTTCCTCTTTCCTTTATGGCCTTGTGGAAGAGGGGAAAACTCACTCACATGTGATCTGGTGTTTTAGATGTCCATGGTGCATTATCAGATGGTCTTATGCATGTTTGCAAGGTTTTTTATCGCATGGCACATTAGTCTAGCTTATTATCTGATCTGCATTTTCATAGGCGCACATAAGTGGCGCACATAAGTGGTGCACCAAACTGACGCACCTGACTGAGCTCGGAACATAGCTAAAAAGCGTGCTCCGAGCCAGGAAGAAAAGACGGAAAGAAACCGTGCGAAAAGATGCGAAAAGTATGCAAAATGCAAGTGTGAGTGCAAATCTGAAGAATTCAGGGGGTTTTATGCAAAAAAGCCCAAAATTCGACAAAAATCGAAGTCTGGAAGCCCAAATCAACGAAAATACATGGGAAAACACATTCCATGCATGTATGATGAAATCTGGAGTCAAATATGCTCCCTAGTGTAAAATGAAGTTCTCTAGGGGCTAAAATGCAATTTACCCACTAATGCATGCAATGTATGTCAAATCAGCACCAAATCAATGTAAAAATGCAAGGAAAACACTCAGAAACGATTCAGGGGAAAAACAGTCATTCTACCCCTGAAAACAGTAAATCAAAGTAATTACAGTAAAGCACAGGGGCTAAACTGCAAAATACCCAGCAATCAAAGCATTCAGGAATCAATTCAGTAAAAACAGAGGGCTAAAATGCGATTAAACCATGCAAAAATGTTTCTGGAATGCTTTGAAACAAAGTCAAGGAGTTTTATGCAATTTTCACAGCAGAATAAGCCTTCTGGAAGTTTTCTGTAAAGCATAGGGGTCTAAAAGCAATTTTCCCAGTGAAAACATGCTTCTGGAAAAGTTTCAGAGAAGTATAAGGGCTAACATGAAATTTAACCAACAAAAACAACTATCCAGAGAGTTTTTTGAAACATGCAAGGGTCTAAATGCAATTTTCACTGTAAAATGAACTATCAGAAACATTCTGAGGAGGTGCAGGGTCTTACATGCAATTTTCACAGAGAAAATGAACTTGCAGGAAGTTTTTAAGAAAGTGCAGGGTCCTACATGCAATTTGTCTAAATGACAATATGTTTTAAAGACTCTGGGGGTTTATGCTAAAGTTTTAAACACTGAAAACATTATTTCAAAAGTTCAGGGTAAAACATGTAATATTTTCAGTTAAAACTATATTCGAAACATTTTTAAAAAATGATGAATGAACCTAGATGTAATAAAAGTACCTAAATGTAATTTTGAAAGGACCTAAATGCAATGAAAACAAAGTTTCTGCAGTTTATTTAGAGAAACAAATATTTTTAATTTTTTTTTAAAAGAAAAGGGGCAACGGCCGCCGGCGACAGAACTCACCACCGACGACCGCTGGAGAAGCACAAAAGAGGGCTTCCAGTGGTCTGATCTTAGATCAGATCGCACTTGAAGCAAGAGGAAGGAAAGGTTGAGGGATCCATCGGAGTGGATCCCAAAACCAACGGTGGGGGCACTCCTCCCACCTCACTCGTCGTCGGTCAACTCCGGCGACGGTGACAAGTTACCTAGAAGCGCTTGGGGCATTGGCGCGGAGAACGGATGGTCCTGCGGGCTTGAGGGAGCGGAGCTGGTGCTTTTCCTTATCTAGGAACGCAAGGAGGTTTTGCGGATGCATCTCGGATGTCGACGGCGGTGATCTCCAACGAGATAGGTGGCGCAAGGCATTCGGTGGTCGTGGAGGCTCCTCGACTGCTCTGGAGGATCTGGCTTGGTTGGGCGATGCTTCTGGAGGGCTCGGATGACCACGAGGTGGTGCGGAACGGCGAGAGGTGAGCGGACAGTAGGAGCTCCGGTCATCTTCCTCAGCGGCGGCGACTGCGAGCGCCACTTCCGGTGATCCTCGTGAAGGCGACTGGAGGCTTCGGAGTAGCTCGGCAAGACCGGTGAGGTCGAGGGAGGTTAGGAGAGGAGGCCAGAGGTATCGGGGATCCAGGATACTTCCTGGATTGCCCCCCCACCTCTGTCGCCGGAATTGGCGACGGCGGGGCACAGCGGGGAGCCGTAGGCCAAGGGATCACTCCGGATCCCTAGGAAACACTCCTGAAAGGGGAGGAGAACCTAGAATACTAAGGAACTGAGACAAAAAAAGATGCTGGAGAAGATGGGTGTACCTGGTCGGAAGTGGGTCGCCGGAGCTCCGAGGTGGCTGAATTCCCTCCCGCGACTGCTCTGGCACTCTGGTTCTCTCTCTCTCGCTCTTAATTGTCTCTGTGGTGGAGCAAGAATTCTGGAACCTCTCTGTGTGAATCCCAAAAGTCCTTCAAATCCTGCTCTCTTCTCCTCTTTTATAGACGAACCCAACACTGAAACCCACATAACAGCCCACCAGACCACTAATAGACTCCACAGTTGTGCTCCTAACAGCCCCGACATGCTCCAACGGCTGTCCCCCAATCGTTCCTCCAGATGCCAACATGATGGACGGCCATCCAAAGGTCTGTTGGTGGTTGATCCAGTGGTTGAGCTGCCTTGGAAGCTTATGGTTCAATGGTGAAATGGGCTGAATGAGGTGGGTTCAATGAGGAAGAATGGCTCGGGTTGAATTCGTGAGGTTTGGTGGAGAATGGGTTCAAAGGGAATATCTCATGTAATCTTGGTAAAAAATGAGTAAATGGTTAATCAATGTGGAGGGGGAGAAATAATGTGAGGAATGGGCTAAGTTGCTCATGGTGGGCCTTTATGGGCTTTGGGCTCAATGGGCTGATATGGGCCTTGTGAGCTTCTTGGGCCTCCATGGGCCTATGTGGGCTTTGTGGGCCCCCATGGGCCTAAGTGGGCTTTAATGGGCCTTGGTGGATTTGATGGGCTTCCATGGGCCTAAGTGGGCTTTTGGGTTCAATTTGGGTTAATGGGCCTGAAAAGGGTTTGAACTCAGCCACCAGACCCTCGTCCTGCAAACTTGGGAAAAATAGGGCGACTGGAGGCTCCAGCGCCGGCGACCACGGGGGCGATTTCTGGCAATCCCCGCGGAGGCGACTAGAGGCTCCGGAGCGACGCGGCCGGGCCCGGTGACGTCAAGGGAGACCAGGGGAGTAGATGAGAAGGCTCGGGGGTCCAGGAAACTTCCTGGATTGCCCCCCCACCTCTGTCGCCGGAGTTTGGCGACGGCGGGGCACGGCGGAGTGCCGTGGGCCAAGCGATCGCTCTGGATCCCTTGGAAACGGCCCAGGAAGAGAGAGGAAAGCCTAGAAGACTAGAATATCAGATAATTAAGAGAAAATCAGTGTGTACCTGGCTACAGTTGCCTCGCCGGAGCTCTGGAATGATGGCTGCTCTGCTCCTCTACTTCACGCTCTCTGCTCTCCTCCTCGCGCGAGTTGAAAGAAAATGCTCTCTCTCTGAATTGTGGCTCCCCTCCTCACCCGCGAGCTCTGCTTCTCCATTTATAGGTGAACCCAACAAACTGCAGCAAAAAGCCACTCCCACCTGTAACGGCCTGGCCCACTGACCTCCTCCCTCTCTAACCAACTTGACACCTAGACTAACAGACTAACAACAACCCAAACTGCTGTCTCCTCCTGTCCCCTTGGCTACCGGCAGAACGAACGGCGATCCAGTGGTTGCCGACGGTTGATCCAGTGGTGCGATGTAGCTTGGGGAGCTGATGTTGATCCAGTGGTGCGATGTGCTGGAGATGGGCTCAGTAAGGGAGATTGGCTCAGGCTGAATTTGTGAGAGATTAAGGTGAAGAAGATGGGTTTAGTGGGGTGAAGAAGATAGGTGAAATATTTGAATATTTTGATAGGAAAACTTTTGTAAATGAAGGGGAAAGAAACTGAATATGGTTATTGGGTTTAAATTTGGATGGAAAGGGATGAATGAGCTTGGTTTTGGAAGAAGTTCAAATGTGGGTTGAGCCATTGTGGACTTTGGGCTTCATGGGCCTCCATGGGCCTATGTGGGCCCATGTGGGCTTCAATGGGCCCAAATGAATTAAATGGGCCCAAATAGGTTAAATGGGCCTAAGTAGGTCTTGTGTGCCCAAGTGGGCTCAAATAGGGCTTAACGGGCCTAAATGGGCCTTCATGGGCCCAATTGGGTTTCCATGAATTAAATGGGCCTAGAATGGGCTTGTGGGCCCAAATGGGCTCAACCAAGGTT
>JAMKQA010011262.1:0-16905 GCA_024699735.1 Posidonia australis
CTCAGAAATAACAACATTAATAACATAGTTAACCAAATGAAACTATGCAAAAGAATCATTGTTAAATTTGTCAAATGTAATCAAAGAGAGAAGTTGATCAAGGTTGACAAAGTTGACATTATCAGCAAATTAAGTAAAAAATTCCAAACATGTCTAATAATAGTGCATTGGACAAAAAAGGTGATTAATATCTTTAGTTTTATGACTACAAAAGGAGCATGTGGTATTTTTATGCTAACCACAAGGTTAGTTCCAGTGAGATTTTTATTATACATAGCAAGCTAAGTGAAGATTTTATATTTTACGAGAAGATTTGTTTTCCAAATATTTTCCCTGAATTTAGATCTAAGACCTTAATTTAAAATGCAGTAGTAGTAGTACTGTAGTACTGTAGTAGTACATAAAGAAGGTTTTATTGTAAAATTTCTATAGATACTGTCATTGTTATCGTTAACAGTGATATTATTTAAGATGTTATTGAGGATTGGGAGGGTCTCTGAGGAGTAATTTAGATCAATTTAGAATACGATATCAATGTCATCTCTGTTGTTAGAACGAAAATACGCAAGTGAATATGAAAATTAGTAAGCGAATATTTTTTTGAGATCATTACCAGTGGATCAATTATATCATTTGTTATTCCAAACGAAATAAATTTTCCATTGTCAATCGATTAGGAACCATGGGCATTAAAAATTTGGAAGATTTTCCCCCAATACGTTATTACATTTTATCTACCAATCTATTGGTGATCATTCTCTAGAGTTGGGTGTTTGAGATGGAGTGGGGAGGCCAAGATGGGTGACGGGGAGTCCATATAACCACGCGCGTTACTTTTTGGTTCGTTTCTTCTTTTTTTGTGGGGAAATCGCAGACATTGTGATGACGACAATTGCAGCAGCAGCAGCAGCAGCGGCAGCAGGCGGAGGAGGTAGAGGAGGGACCTTCCACTGTTGATCCCTCCACTCCTCTCCCAATCGGAGGTCGGCGATCGCCTCCATTCCCCGACCTCAGACCACAGTTATGGCTTCTGCTCCTCCGCTCAGCCAGACCACTGGTGTCCCTCTACCCAAGGAATCCGGTTCGTAACATTCCATGATCTTGCTTCTCGTTACATCTTCCGATATTGGCGCTGGTTTTCGCTTGTCTGTGGCTGTGTTTGTGGGATTCGATCTGGTTTTCTTTTTGCCACTGAATGTTTTTTGTCAGAGATTAAGAAAAAAAACTACATGTTGTGCGTAAAAAGGGAATATTTTTTTCACGGGTTTATGCAGCGCTCACTGTCTGTAGTGGAAAGTTTCGGTATTGGGTGCGTCATTCACAAGTTGATGTTGATCATGATTTGGTCCATGTTCAACTGCCTTTGAGTTCTTTCTTGAGCATACGTCTGAATTTCTGTTGGTCCGACCGTTTCTCAAATTGCAGAAGTACTTTTTTAGATAATTTAAGATGACGGCATAGATAAAGGCTGGCTATGTAATCACAGCAAGCCGAGAGTAGAATGAGGTTCCCACAGAGGCTAAAACATAACATGAGAAGATCACCCCTGGTGGGAGATCAGTGAAGCATGAAAAAACCAACGGACCATGAAGCTCAGAGTTAAACAGGCAAACCAACATAACGTGTTCCATTTGAGTGAGTTATTTGGAAGGCCAAATCTCCTTTCAAGTTATGCTTGTTTTTTTTGGTTGCTTTGGAAACCTTAGATCATCTCCAAGGAAGTAAGAGGCAAATGGGTGGGACATACGGACTTGTGCTGTGATTAGTGTAGTACTCTAGTGCAGTTGATGGAGCATATCATGCGCTTGTGCCCCTTTGCTGCTAAATTTTGGGATTTTATCAGGGTTAAGCTTGGTGTCAGGCTTTATATTACTCACTGGATGGCTCCTGGTCTTATCCAAGAAATCTGAAGGGGGATCAGAGAAGCTGGAATTGATTGAGAGTTCTGGTTGTGTCAAGCCACATGTTGGAACCTCTTGTTAGTTCGTAATGCCTTGTCATTTCGGGATTCTTGATCCACACCTGAGGACATAGCTGATCGATGTTGGGCTGCAGGGATGCTCTGGAGCAAGATTTTCTGTGATAGATCTTTAGGTTTATAGATTTGTATTTTCCATGTTGTTGTTTCATTTTTTGGTCCGATTTCTTGTTTAATTTTTTGGATGATTTCTTTATAAATTTGGGTAATCATCCTACCCTTTTCTTCAAATTTTTTCTTGTGTGATATGTTTCTAATTTAGCTGTCATGAATAAGTAAATACTTAACCAGTGTTGGTAAATTTGATTCTTAATTTAAGCTAAGGATATGAATTATAGTATGCGAGCACAAGAAATGCAGGCCAATATGTGTTCCAGCATATTTGAGTTATATAAATTAAGTGTTTGGTTTATAAAAGTACTGGCAAAAACCTTAAGGAATATCAATCAGAACATAAAAAGGAAGAAATTGATCTACTATAATATGCATGATGTTAATTTCAAGGATACATATATGCTTCTAGCAGAATGCCCATTTGCAAAACTATATTGTCCTTCAATTTAATTAGATTTGGAGGGCATGTGAAATATGTGGTTACAAGGAATCTATTGTGCTACTTGATCCAACCTTGATTGAGGCAGGTTGCTATATTCACTTTGAGCACACCGACTTTTGTTCATCTTCACAACCCAAGAAGGATAATTCATTTTTCTTGGTGTGTAGGTCAAGTATTCAAATTCTAGGATCCCTATTGGTATGATGACATGCAGTAGTCATGGCTAACCTATTTTTTGTTGTTTTTGGTTCGTAACATTTACCGTAAGATCTTTAACAACGTTGTTTGTAATGTTTTTTTGTTCATTTAGTATGTAGTTAGTCTTCTTCTATAGGTGCCAGTGTTGAAATCATATATATTTTTAAATGCCACAGGGAGCAAAATTTTAGATGACAGTATCTCACAAGTGCCCATTCATGTTGTTAATCATGCATCTCAACTCCCTCCTGAATTTGTGGAACCATCAGTCGATAGGCCATTGGTGATTGGCTTTGATTGCGAGGGCGTTGATCTTTGTAGATATGGATCTCTTTGCATCATGCAGGTATACAGCCATATTCTTAAATAGATGCAATGACGTAATATGAAATACTCTCATGTTCTAAGGATTTTCTTCTTGTATGTCCTATGCTATGGATTTGAGCGTCCTTTTTTCTCATTGCTTTAAATGAAACACTTCTGGATAGCAAGGATAACATACTTCAAGTGACTTCATAGGTTTCATAAATTTTAAAATTCAGATTAAATTTTTTTAATAAGTTTTTGGTTAATTCACGCCAAATTTAGTAGGACAAAAAAAGATTTATTCTTGTTTGTCCTGTGTCCTGTGCTTGAGCTTGCTTACAACTTTATTGTTCCAAAGAAACCCATTTGGATAGCAAGTATAACATAGCCAGGAGGGGTTACATTATGTTCATCTATAGTTTGTTAGGAAATTATTCTTGAGTGCTAGAAATCGATTTTTAGTAAAAACCCAGCTCTTAGATCAACTTAAAGAACAGAAATAACTAAAGATTCCTCCCTACTTGTGATGATGATAAACAAAGCAATGGTAAGCAAAAGTACAGGAATGTGCTCAACGTGAACAACCACCCGAATGAAAGGTTCGTATTCTCCTACCGATCCACCCTCTTTTTCTGAAGAAATTACCCTACACACTTTTTTTTTTTGAAGAAATTATACACCCCTTTGAATCACCATCCATGAAGTGATCCCTATTTGACTACTCTGGTTCCATTGATTTCCACAGCTGATTTCGTTACTCAATCCATAGCCCACACAGGCTTGAAATCAGGTGGTCTATGGTATCTATTTGAACCAAAATAAGTTTAATCAAGGCCAACTGAGGATAATCAAGACTTTTCTTAAAAATAAAATATAAAATAAAATTGAGGATAATCAAGATGAAGCTATATCCAGCTCAAAAGTTGATCACGACTTCCCTCTGCCAATACCATAAATTAAACCTGACACATGTTGCACCGAACCGGAACCTTATGATAAGTAGATATGTAGATATGCATCTTTTGTTTTGTCTTTGCCTTGAATTCTGCCAATAAAATTCTTTTCTTACCTTCTTAAAGAAGAGAAAAGTAGATATGTAGTCCCTTAAAAAAGCAACCAATTGACAAATGAGATGGTTGGCACATTATTTCGGTACACATGCTTCTGACATTGACTTGAAGATGGAGAATGGGTGGCAAATAATCTCAGGAAATGCAGGTTGACTGGAGGATGGGATTCTGATGGAGACCAAAGATGGTAGTGGTGGAAGATTTCACCCGTCATTGCAACTGGTGCTAAAATGGTGCTGGTGGGTGCTACAATGCTAGATAGTGAACCTACCGGCAATAGTTGATGGGCATTTGATCAGAGTAGCAAGAAGGAGTGAGACCTGGTTAATGTTTTGGTTGGGGTCGCTGGCAGATAATGTGTATGAATGCTATAGAGACTGCACTTTTGAAGATCATGTGAGATTGAACCAAACCTTCAAGAAGAATTGGGGCTTTTCCAATTCAAGAGTCACTGCTAGTTGAATTACCAAAGATGTTGTGGCTGCTAATAGAGAACCAAACACTCCAGAGAATGATGTTGGTTTTGCGTTGGACTTTGGTTCTTCAAAAATAGGTAATGTGTCAGTGGAAACCGGGTAAAACATGAAAGTCCACCAAAACTTTTATTTTTGATTTGAAAGCCTAGGTAAGGTGAAGTCGGCAACAAAACACATCTTTGTATCTTTAAATTTATAGTTTAAACACATGTAATAAGGAAGTATATGTATACAAAGCAATGCATTCTGACTTTAAAAAAGATCAAAGAATTAGTGAATAGATTTATTGATTGACATTCTAAATATCATAATCTAAATTGTTGATGTGATTAGAGTGCTAAAAGAAGATAAAATTTGAAAGTTAAAGAACATATTTGAAGTTGGGATACATTGGGATTTACTCCGCTACCACCGACATGGACCTATATATCGTCAACATGGCACCGGCATGGGGTACTTCTTGAAATACACGCAAATGTGGACTTTAGAGACGACATGCGTTGACATTTGATACCATGCTGTGGATATAGATAGGTCATACCAAACACCCTGCCTCTTCTTTTCATCCACAAATTTTTCTTCCATGGTCTGAACACATATCTTAGGTGGAAGCTGAGCTAGAATATACCGTCCTTATTGAGTGGGAGGGTGCTGTCAAGTGGGAATGTAGCAGGAAAGAAACATTGGAGCTATGGTGGTGTGGATGCTTCAATAAGTTGTGTAGATGTTAGAGGTTTATTCTTCCAATTTGTGTGTAGAGAAGTAACGAAAACCCAAAACTTAAGCATTCAAGGTAATAAAACCGTGTTAAGCTTAGTCGTTCCTTAAGAAGCATCATCTTCTCTGGTGACATTGGTGGCAAGCTTTGGTATTCCAATTTCCAATGCATGCAAAGGACATCTCACCCTTCTAAGAAAGGCTTGGGTCTTTATTTTGTTGATTTTTTGGTGCATCATAAACCAGCACTATTTGTACTGCATCTCTGTGTTTATGTCTTAGTGTTTCATTTTATGGTTCATTTTTCACAATTTTCAATCTTTTGTGTGTGGTACATGAAGCTCATCATTAGCAACTATAGAATTTGGTTCTGTTGCAGATATCTTTTGCATGTCCATTACAATATTCTGCCTCCCATTTTAATCATCACATTCTATACTCTTGTATAATCGTCTTCGATATATAAGATAATTACTTATATGTTTTTGTGTGACAATTGCATGTTCATGTGAATAGCTCGTGAAATATTGAAATTTCAAACTCTCTTCTACATCTCCTGGGCTTTATTATTTCATTTCATGCTTGTTACATTTGCATATTAATCTCCCATTCGTATTTACCACTTGAAATTCTGATTTACAATAAGACAAACGTTGTTCTTTTAGTCATCAAACTCCAATATATGTTTGTACTATATTTGGATCTATCCTTCTATTTAGTTTTATGAAGCAGGGGGCTTTCCACAGTGAGAACCCAAGTCGTAAGATATATCCTGGTTGAGATGTGGTCTCTACAGTTTACTGGTTATGTTTGGTCCTATTTCTCATGATCAACATATATCCCAAACTGTTGTTTGTATTGATCTTCTTTTGTAGCTTGCCTTCCCAGATGCTGTGTACTTGGTTGATGCAATTCAAGGTGGCGTGGCACTTATGGAAGCTTGTAAGCCTGCATTGGAGTCTTCGTACATAACAAAAGTTATTCATGACTGCAAACGTGATAGTGAGGTATCATAAGTGAGACTAGTTTTCTTTATGACTTCCAATATCTCACAGAATTTATTATGTACTATTTTGGTTATTCATTAATTAATTATTTTTTCTTGTGTAGGCCCTTTTTTTTCAGTTTGGCATCAAACTACACAATGTTATAGATACACAGGTAAATTGTTATATGTCCCTTTACTAACATGGAAAATGATGTTTTTTTAGATGAGCAGTAGATACTACCTTATCATTAGTCATTCGTATGACATTCTGTAATTTGTGTACATGTGCCATAGTTTTAATAACTACTTTTCCATATTATCTTTCTGGCACTGCTTGCCAACTTGATGTGTATCCATGTTCTTGTATATTTTTGCACATTTGTTGGATTGAATCAACTCAATAGGAGGGCAAATGAACTAATAAACAAAATAATTTGATAGGAATAAAAATCTTCCATAGAAATCTGATTTGTTCAATTTGATATCTTGTGTAGATTGCATATTCTCTCATAGAGGAGCAAGAAGGAAAGAAACGGACTCCTGATGATTATATATCTTTTGTTAGTCTTCTTGCAGATCCACGCTACTGTGGTACTGTACCTGGACTGCATGGTTTTTGAATGATTACTGCAACCCTACTTTATACGAACTATCCTTTATATGGCATTGGGAAAAACAAATTTTGTGCTCAAACAACAATTTTCATGTTTTTTGCCCATAGATCTTGGGTTAACTTCTTATCATCTTTATATTTTTTGAATATATTGTTTTCAAATCTTTCCTTTGTTTAAAATGTACTGAATTGCAATAGCATATAAGATATTGAAGTGTTATGAAGTAACATTTGCAACTTGCAATATTTGTTTTAAATGTTGGCATACTTATGGAATTCTGTTGTTTGCTGTATGGCTCATTCTGAAGGCTAAATTGATTACACCCCCAATGACATTAGTTATATGGTTCCTATAAGAGTTGATTGGTCTAATTAGGAGTTTGAAGTGTTGAATGGTTATGACATTTTTACCAAAGGTTTGGTGCCTGAAATGATTATTACACTGAAACTTATCATATCACATTGAAACTTATGCAGTGTTCTATAAGAGTTGATTGGTCTATTTAGGAGTGTGAAGTCTTGAGTGATTTTTGAAATTTTTATCAGAGGTTTAGTGCCTGATATGATTATTATTCTCAAATTCATGCGATATCTACAAAATAGCAACTATGCATAGTTAGTTACTCACATTTCCTGAGATGGGTTAAGGTTGTGTTTGGTTCAAATTCTGGTGTATGACTTTTCTTAGAATTTAAATTCTAGCTAGATGTTCACACACCCTAGTTTTTGGCTTCTGTCAAATTTGTATGGTAGAAGTATGTTAGCTTCTATAGTTAAGTTGAATCTGTTTTTTCATTTGGTTCATACAAAAATGATGTATAAGAATGTTCTTCATGCTTACTCCAATTAAAAAGGAAAAACGGGAAAAAAGGGTTAGAGCCCGACTCTTCTGAAGAGGTCTCCCTAGAATTATTAAGTTAGGTTACCTTTATCTTGATATAAAGGGGGAAAAATACAAATTCCTCGATGGCGAATGGTGAAAACTAAGAATCATGTAATATTTTGCCAAAGCATTTGATATTAAACCTTATACGGTATGAAGGCATTTGTGATTCTAATTCAGTGGTAAATGTACTAGGAGCCTAAATTGATCATTTATTTCACTCAAAACTTGTGTGGAATAGCTCCGTCCCAACAAAGATACAATTCTTCGCGTGGCAATTTTGCATGGAGGCATTTTAACGGAGTTGTCCTTGAAGGGGCTTCCAATGTGCGAGTGGATGTTCTTTTTACTGGAGTTGTTAGGAGGACTGGTGGCACCTTTTTTCGGTTGTCCACCAATTAGAGATTGGTGGATTAGCCTGATGGGGTTGGATACTTCTACCCAAATAAAGATGGACTATTTCTGGAGTTTGTGGGTTAAGAAACAGGGAATGAGTGGTAGGAAGTAGATGTTATGGAAGTTACGTCCTTATGCCATTTGGTGGTGTTGATGGCTAGAGAGAAACCACAGAATTTTTCAAGGTGTAGAGGCTACGCAACATGAATGGAAATAAAAGATCTGTGCGGCTGTGATTGAATATGGTCTACTGTATCAAGCAATGGGGTTGACAATGACACTACAATTGCGGCATGGCTAGACATGCTGTTTAGGATGTAGAAGGGCGTTGTGGTGTACCTTATTTTCTCTTTCCTTTGTGTTTGTTTCCTTCTTATTGTGTTTGTCCTTTGCACCTTATCATCTTGATAAGCCTCCTTGTTTTGTTTGTTGTTTTTCTATAGTGCTTCCTTATGAAATTCTTTTTCTTTGATCGCTCAAAAAGATCATTTATTTCACTTAATAATATAACTGCAGTAGCCTTGAGAAAAAAATAATAATAAATGTTAGTTGATACAATAGAGTATTATTAATACAATTATAGCCTACATGGCTACATAAGAAGATATTGCCACTAAACTACAATTGACATTAATCATTATATTACAGATTAAACAATGGACCTATTTGTTAAAAAGCATAAGATAGTGCACTAAAGTTGCACAAAGCTTAATATAGAATAAAGTCAAGAGATACAATAACCTAATAATTTACCTAAAAGTTTGAATTTTAAAAAGAAAATACTCAAAGTTAAGTGTTAATTGAGAAATTTACTGAAATCACTAACTTGTGTTATTGTAATTAGTATACATTGGTGTACTAACATTGCAATTTATATAAGATGAAATAAAATTTTTTAAATACAATATGGCTAAATTCTATAAACTATTACAACAAAAATCTTAATTTACTAATGAATAATAGAAAATCAACCAATAGAACTAAATTCTAAGTTATATGATTTAAAACATTGCAGTTGAAGTTTTCAAGGAGCGTCTCTAGGGAAGCAGGAATGGAAGGAAGGCATCATATGAAATGTGCTAAAGTCGTCTCCCTCTTATGTGTGTGAGGTGTACACTGCTGCTGTCCTCTCTGCATGGCTTGCAGTTCTTTTCGCACGATGATGGGTGACGGATTGTGGTCATAGCTCTGTTATTTGTTTTTTGATGTCTTTGTTTCTCTTTTCCTGATGTTGGAACTGATTTTTTCCGCCTTTCCTTAGATACTGCCTTCTTGGTAGGTCTCTTTTATTTTCTTTTATTTCTGTTTTGTACCCTTTTTACAAAATTTTTCAACGAAATCTTTCTCATTACCGATCAAAAAACATTGCAGTGGCATTATTTACCAAACTTGGTTACATTAGCACAAAGTATTATATTCTTGTAATTTATCTAAAGAGCTACACCTTTTACGGACTAAATGTTTTTTAATACAAATAGTTGTCATGTTATTGCAATTTATCCTAAAACAGTGGCAAATCCAGAATAACGGCAAATTTTTTTATACAAATGATAGTATTTTTTTTTCTTTCTGTGGTTCGTAAGATTCGAACTTAGGAGGGAAGTATGAGTTCCACTCTTCCTAGTTAACTGCATCATGACAATTGGTTAGAATAACAACAAATAAAAGGGCAAAATTGCAAGTCCATCATACAAGGTCTGCTTTTATCTAAATAAATATAAATAGATAAGAGTTTTACTAGGTGCTCTTCTGTTTAATCCGGTTGCGTTAATATCACGTTGTGACATTATTGTAGGTATGCCGTATCTTGAAAAGGAAGAAGTACGGGTTCTTTTGAGGCAGGTTCGGTTAATACTAAATTGTATTTCTATCTTCAAAGTTAATAACATGCTAGCCAGTGGCTGCTAAAGGAGGAGACAGTTGTAGTTTTCTTACGCTTTAACTATATATGTTACTTTAAATGTAAGTCTATTTGAAAACATAGTTGAATTTTGCAGAAAGCATGACACTGTTTAATGATTAGTAGATATTTGAAGTTCATGCCAAATCAGCACCATATCACAAATTTTCTTCCATGGCTACAACAATAGACCTCCAAATTTCTGTTTCTTTTAGAACCATGACTCCCATATTTTTGTTTCCATTGAGTTGGTCCGTCTTCTTTCCAATTTCCTATCAGTAGGTATGTTTTTCTTCTAGGAAGTTAAAAAAAGCCGACAATAAGTATTCACTATACTTACTCAAAAGAAAAATACTAGTTTCACAATATTCTTTTACCTGAAGGGGAATTCATATCTAGTTATTTTTTATCGACAGCATGTTGGGTCACAAAAAAATATTTTAAAAATGATAAATTACAATAAAAAGAAGAATGTTGAGATGGATAAAAGTGGAAACACATTCAATTGTAATTTAAGAAAATGATGCATTGAGGAAAGTGTAGAGTGATTGATTGAATAAAAATGGTGAATTTTGTTCTGGTTATCACATGCTATGAAGAGCTATGTCTTGCACTTGAAGACAAGAAAATTTGATTAATGTTGAAGAAGTTTGAAGAGCCATACTGTAGCCTTGTTTCAAATTTTGTTATAGTTTGAAGCAGGAGGTAATTAGAGTAGACATTATTGCATTGCAGATGTTATGTATTCAACACAACTGATCTTGTTCCAACCTGAATAGTGAAAAAGTATCGATGGTGTCAACCCACAATATGTGATAGGCATTATTATTGTTGTATCTATGTATCATATTTGTCATGAACACTTTGATATGATAGCTCACACAGCCCTTGATAAATTGCGTAGCAACTATTCTGCCCTTACAATGTTTTGAATGGTTATCGTTTTATCTTATCATATTAATTTTGATTATCCAGACTAAAAAAGTAAGATTGTTGCATCCTTCTCCTTGCGTTTCTCATTTTGACCAAAAGGTTAGCAATTTAGCAATAAACATTAAGCATTTGATAGTTACGTCTGATATTTGAGGACTTCCATTTCAGGACCCTAACTTTTGGACATATAGACCGATGTCTGACCTGATGGTTCGTACTGCTGCTGATGATGTCCGCTTTCTCTTGTACATCTACCATAAGATGATGGAAAAGTTAACTGAAAAATCTCTGTGGCATCTCGCTGTAAGAGGGTCACTGTATTGTCGATGTTTCTGTGCCAATGATAATCAGTACATGGACTGGCCACCTATTTCCCCTCTCCCAGGTAGAACATCCTGTCTCCCTTTTCCAGGTTGAGAGTTTGTAGTTGTTTGGAATACCAATTAATAGAAACAACTTAAGATCAAAAGACAGCCTATACTAGCTACTGAACTGATGTTCTACACTAAATATTGGACATAAAAGCCAAAAGAATTGTTATTACAGACAACATGGGACTAATATACAATTTACACTTGTTATTAAACTATTATGCAATTTTATAAAAAAATTAAGGTAATTTAAGCTAGTCTTTTTGGGGGTACGTTTGGGAAATATGACAAAGGGTTCAATTATAATATAGAAAACGTATAAATATACAGATTTTACGAGTATATTACAATTTACACTTAATATTGGAGTGACATAGAATTTACTTAAAGAGATAAAGCTGTCAATTTGATATATATTTGTTAATGGCAATTTTGAACTCAATGTTATACATTGTTGTACACTTATAATTGTTAATGATATTAAATACACTGAAATGGACCTTCAGACTTGTTTACCATGTAGGTTTAATTCCACAAAAGTGAAAACCCAGCATATTTATCAAGATATTTACATTTTGATCCATTTTGTTATTTTAAAATCTCTCATCTCTCAATAATTCAACCTACCTCTTTTGGATTTAGAGAAACTTGAAAGCACTCTTTGGAACAAACATGGTTAGTTTGGACCTAATGTCAATTCAACTTTAGATGAAGCTGACCATCATTGCGATATCCTTTTAAATCACTTTCTTCATTTTCATTCATGAGAGACATAACTGTAGGATTGGCTTGTCACTTGCAGATAAGGCTATTAGTTAACCATGGTTTATGCTTTGAATTCATTGTCGACAAATGCTCCATTGAACATAAATCATGATTTAAAAATTGTCAAAGTATAAAGGTGGTCAGTCAATTTATTAGTGGGTAAAGGGCCTTTGAAATAAACTTGAAAGTCACCTCTCCATTAAAACTTGAAAGTGAGGGAATTTGTCTTATTAATTTTCACGTCAATGCCCACATATATCATGTTTCATTACTTGATTGCTTCTGACCAATTTGAACTCAATAGAGAAGTGATGAATGAGTTCTTTTTGAAAATTCAGCAAATGGAATTTATAGAAACTAGGAAATCAAGGTACAACATAAGAAGCTCTTATCAACAAGATAAGAGGTAGCAGAAAACAAAAGCAAGTTCATAGAACTAGATCAGCAAAAAAGAAATACAATGATAAATGCATTAACTTATCCAAATACCATGTTTCTCTATATGTATCATCTTGGTTCTGAGTTTTGACATACCCAATTTCCTTTTTCCATTGATAATATGTGCATGGAGATACAGATATACTAGATTTCTGACAGGCTCAATTTCCATAGTCCATTGGTAATATGTGCATGGAGATACATATTAGATTTAGATAATTGTTGAACTGATTGTTTACACTGCAGCTAATCTGAAAGCTGAAGGTTATTTTCCCGAGGAGGAGATACTCTCTGTGTTAAATGTTCCACCTGGGAAAATGGGACGAGTTATTGGGAAAAGAGGATCTTCTATCATGTCAATAAAAGAGTCCTGCAAGTAAGCAGTTATATTTTCTTCGTATATTTTTCTTGCATAATGTGCTCTTCGTAATAGTTAAATCTGATGTTCCATCAATATCTTGTTAGTTAAAAAACGTTCTTTGGGTGTCTTGCAGTGCAGAAATTCTAATGGGAGGTGCCAAAGGACCACCAGACAAGGTTAGTTACATACCTTGACACATTAATGCAAGTGGGCTTTTTAGTTATTTAGCCAGGGCTGGCATATGATCTCTCCCAATTGCTTGTAGAAAGTTGCATTGTGGAAAGATAACAACCATACGTCTATGGAGGGAAATTGATATCTATAGATTGGTATTCTTTGTTCTAGCCACCCCACCACCGACCATGGTTTACTCCCACATGTGGGTTAGCAACATGAGTATTTCATCTCCATTTGAGCTCTACTCAAGACTAAATTTCCTACTATATTATCCATGTTGGAGTCCATTTTTTTGAAATATGTGGGAGACCTAGGAGTCATCTTATGAGGATTCATGTTTGTAATATGTTTTACACTATTGACTTACCAACGGGTATTACATCCCTTATGTACCTGGGCCTTGACCAGCTGTACGAAAGACATCCCTTGATTGGCTGTTAGATGGTATGCTAACCATAGTATTCTTAAATAAGTTTTATTTTGGTTCGTCAAGCACATAGCTCGTTTCAAGATTGTTAATAGTCCACCATCACTACCTGGTTCACTTACTGATTTGATTCTTAGTGATGTTTACAGAGAAAAACACTGGTTCAATTATAGTTCGGAGGCAGTCTGTAGACATTTATTACTAAGGTACATAGATTGATGGTCTAGACTCTGCCAATCACTAGCTTGTTGGCTCACTTTTGTTTTTCCACAGAATGCAATTGTTTAGTTATCTACCTTCTTCCACCTACCCATATATCTTCTTGGTTCAGCAATTTCGAATATAGTATGTATAGGTGTTCACGGTTTCTTAACATATGACTGCAATTTGGAAAGTATTCCTTTTACATGCTTCCAGTCAGGCTTATGTAGCATACTGAGTTGTTGAATTCTTTCGTACAGGTATTCATCATTGGTCCCATAAAGCAGGTGAGGAAAGCTGAAGCTATACTGAGGGGGTGCATGCTGGATATGTGACAAGCCTTTCTACTGTAAATGCTTCCCCTGTTTCAAGACATAACTTCAATAATAAAATTTTCCTGCCTTTGTACGACTTTATCATCATTCTGCAGGGAGAATCAATTGCAAAGTTAACCACCCTATTGCCATTTCTCCAGAAGAGATCATTTTATTCCATTTGTATCTTTTATACGTATAGTTCTGCTTGTGTGAGAACAGTGTTACTAACGGATGAAATCAGAATATCAGATGACTGTCTGATCAAGGCAAGCTTGTGGGCGCACAAACAATGGGGAATGGAACTTGACAGAGGAAAATCAGGTATTAAACAACCTCATTTTTCTCACTTAGGCACGCTGCATGCTCCTGTACGTTCTGTGCATGCCACTTGGACCGTTGTTAACAAACTCATATTGTATGGTAAAGCCGTCTCTTCTGGCGTATTACGTTTGCTCTTACACCTGTTTGATTGTGACTACTGCTAGTGGGGTTCATAGTTGCACTCTGTTAGTCCGATGTACGTCTTGGCGAACTGTTTTAACCAAGTGATAATTGCAGTGTAAGATAAAGACAAGCTGTAGGGCCTGAAAACTTTTTCTTTTTCTTACAAATAGTTGAACTGGAGTGGTAATTTTCGGGGTTCTTAACTTCTCATGATTGATGAGGTCAAAAACTTGGCTGGCACAAATTTTTCTGAGGCAGAATGACTTGCGAGCGGGTGCTGCAAGAGCATGGGATTGCTCCCCACAGATTGCGAATCTCAGTGGTATTTAATGGAGGGACCAGCTTCGTGTGTCATGCCTGAAATGTCAGGCTCCAAGACAAGTAGAAAATTTCAAAGTGTACCCACCTTGGTTCCAATCAGTGGAGGGACGTAAGTGGATTGGATTGTAGAATCTGGATCTAGATGTGACAGCGCGCTTTTCCTGGATCTGGATTAAAATTTTAAAAAAAATCATGGTGGAATGATTAAGTTGCGCTGGATTGCTATTTTGTGTCTGTGCTCGTTCTTTCAGTTCCCTTGAGACTTTTTAGGGTGCTCAATTTACTGGAGCGTCACGGTTAAGTTTTGATGATTGGGCAAACTATGAAGAGCTTTGTTAACAAAGTGACGATGGATTCTCCTTTTGATATTGCTAGTCATGGTGGTGCCAGGAGATTTATTGCGTTTTGGCTTGCGACCCTCCAATCCTGGGCGCTAACTTTGTAAACAAGGTGGCTCACTGGAACCTGGTTCCTTGTTCTTGGATCCCTAAGCAACTGCTTCAGATCAGGATCCGCACCGCCACAGTTCAAGATCTAGAAGGACTAGTGTAAGATCAAAACTGAAGTGGCCGTAATTTTTTTTTTTTTTAGTAAACGGTAATCTATTAATTGGTCTGTAATTCAATTCTGAACTACAATAAAATATAGTTTATTTTAAAAATATAGACCTAAGGAACAAAAATTCCGATCCAAAACAAAAAAATCAATCATCATCCGGTTAAGACAAAGTGGCCGTAATTCATGTGGTGGAGATTTGTCATAATTAGAAATGTATTAGTTACCAAACGGGATGGAGTCATTTACTCTGTTGTGGGTTTGACAATGTTGCATGTATTTGGTGTTGAATGCAGTGGGGACGTCGATGCGTGAGTGCAACATTTGTCACATGGCCTACGTGTGATCAAATTATCCCTTACGTGAGGGATTTAAACTATGTTGTCTTTTTTTTAAAAATGATTTTTAATATATATTACAATTATATTAAACACTTAATTACGAGACCATTCTCATAATTTTTTCTTCCGTTATTTATATGATATAAATTTAAGAAGGGAATAATATAATTATATGATTGTGATATGTATGATGCTTGTGAGAGTCAAAACTTTCAATCTCTCGTATAACTATAAAGAGATTTTACGACTAGACTAAGTGATTACAGACTTTAAATTATGTTATGTCAATCACAAATTATCTCATAAAATTGTTGTTATACCTCTTGTTTTGTTAGAAGAAGCGTCGGGAGTTTGTCATTTGATTTTCTTAAGAAAGTTGGAGGTTTTTTCCTTATTCCTTTCGATTCAAACAAAATTACAAAATGAAAGGTCCATTTTTCTTCCTAGTGTTTTTTGTTTTTTTTGGTAAACGAATTTTCTTCCTATGGCCTATACTCTGTTCAAGGTTGGATGTAAAACGGGGTGGGCTGCTTTCTGAAAGTGGAATGACCAGTCGTTGTTAGATCCCGTGCTTGCACGTGCTCTTCCTTGACTATTTCTGAGAATCATGTGCATCTTCCGCCTGTTGCCTGCCATCCATAGGGAGAAATGTCAATGTGACTGTGTTTTGACGTAGCATTCATCGGGTTGATTCGGATTGGATATAATATTTAAGGTCCTAAGTGTCAATTTTATGTTTGATTTAGATAAATTTAAAGGTAGACACGTGTCGACGAAATGTCGACATATCGATGGAAACATAGGATTTGTTTATAAAATTTTCATGTAGATTTCGTGTTGGTGAAATTTTGATAAAATGGGTTGACATTTGGTACAATGACAGTATTGGATAGGAAAATATACATACCACTGACACGCCTTGATTTCCACTACCTTATTGACTAAAGGGACTGCTCGATCATGTTGAAATACTTGGATGTATCACGACACGATGTCCCTTAAATATTGATTTTAGGATCTAATTATCCCATTCTCAATACACGTATTTTTTGAAAGAAACATATTGATTTTAGGATCTAATTATCTATCTTTGTTTATGAGTTTTCAGTTTTGGACAGTTGAGTATCATCGTTCATTTTAGGATTCTGTAAGATTGTCGGTCTCTTGTACACT